>VZTV01084142.1:1205-13098 GCA_013400875.1 Anhinga rufa | reverse complement strand
TTTTTTTTTTTTTTGTGGTGTGTGTGCAGAGACAGTAATTCTCTGTGGTGTTAAAACATTAATGTCATATTTGATTGGTTTTAATGGTGTTTCAATATTATTAAACATTATCCATCAAATTCATTAGGTACTGTTTGGAATTTAGCTCTTCTGAAAATCAGTGCTACTCAGTGAACCTTCTGGATATAAAATCTAAGATTAGACTTCACAGACTGAGATTCAGCTCATCTAATAATCACCTACATCTGCACAGCTAGTGTTTCCTTCTAGATAGATACCTTTAAAGGCCTTGAATCACAGAAAGAATCAGTGGTCACAGGGTTATATGAAAATCTCGTCAGAAGGATTTTTTAATACAAGAATATAGTAGGGAAGAAAATGTTATAAATTTGAAATATTTTTTCATATATTGCAAGTTATTCCATGAAGAACTAAGCACAGAACAAAGAACCAGGTAACTAAAGATTCTATATGCACTGCAGGAAGGGATCAGATATATGCCATGGCAATGGCTATTTACTCTGCTACAAGTCTGGGAGAAAATGAAAAGTTCCTAATGTTGATCTGTATCTCTTCAGCCTCAGCTGGAAAAAGGTAAAATGACATTGTAGCCCAAGTCCTTTTCACCTAACTTTATGCACCTGACAGAGGCATCTAAATTAGGAGAATGTTTCCTATGTCCATATTCTCCGTGTAAAGACTTGGATAACTCCAAAATTTATCTCACATATGAAACTGGTTTTATTTCATATGGCATTTATCTAGCTAATAACAAATACTTGGAAAACAGTTTATTGCAACTCTTACAGTCCATGGGAAAAATTTTCTGTCACAAAGTTTATTTAAATACATATTTAAATTAAAAGAAAAAAAAGTAGATGTGGCTGCAGTTTCAACTGCCTAGACAGCTACCTTGAGACCTGAAAAAAAGTTGAATACTGTATTATTTTCTTCTGGTAGGTTTCTTTTACTATAATCAATCTACTTTATATCCCTGTTGAATTCTGACTTCTTGTATGGGTCATTGTTTCTTATTCCCTAATAGTTCTACTAGGGATGTGCAAACTTAATATATTTCTACCATTTACTGAGTTTGCCGTATCACAAGGAACATGCACATGTTTTATGAACTCTCAGGTGGGTTACAATGTACAGAAATGAAAACAATATATGTGATATCCGTAGAGTCAGCTGGCAGCAAAAAGGCAGGGGAGAAAACATTAAAAAAGCCTTGTTTGGTTTTTATGATAACTCTCCTAGGAATACATTGACTATGATTTGGGTTGGTTGTTTTTCCAACTTGTAAAGTTATGGTCCTGACTGATGTTAAAGGTGTTGTTTCCCAAAGGTACAGATTATGGTTAGTATAAACAGAAAAATATAGTACCATGCATATTACACTTATATTTACACATGGTATAGTATGAGTTACTTAAATATATCCTTGAACAATGGATGTAGACAAAGTCAAGTCATTATTAGTTTCCAAATATTGGCTTCTTTTAAAAACACATTTATAACTGCTTCAGAACAGAACAGTTTTGCTTAAATTGCCTCCTAAACCCTTCTACTAAAGCAAAGGTTCAGAGGAATGTCAGATGCTAATTTGACTGAAAATTAGTCAGAAACAAGAGTATGAAGCTAAGTTATTACCATTTAAGGGTTTTTAAAATTATTATTATTTTCACTGGTTATAACCTCTCAAAAGTACCACAACCCCAGTTTTTGTTCATTTGATTTTGTCAATACCTGCTAATGAACTTAACTATTTTGGTAAGTTTTAATTACTAAGTTTAAAGCTATTTGTTTATACTTATTAAATACTGAAAACTTTGGATACATCCAGCTGATTCTTCCAAGAGGTCGCTCAGTGAGCTCTGAGCTCTGAGATTTGCTTTTAATTCAAATCACAAAATAAGAAGCAAGAACCTGGTCATGACTGAAGGCCACAACTACTCCAGATTGTTTCTGTGGAGGTCCTAGAGGTACAGTAGGGTACCAGTGTGCAATTAGGTGGGTAGTTTACCACTAGACACTCATGAACACCAACTGCCTGGGGCTTCTGTGAGTGGATTATGGGAAGTTCTATGCTTAGGGCTAGTTCTTGGCTCTTTGGTTCATTAAGTCCCAAGAAAACTGCATATGGGAAAGCTAAGGACCCATAAGGACATAAGTATTCAGTAAAACTTATGACCCCCACAGTATTTCTGATAGGGTTACAAATAAGAGCTAATCTGCTCCTAGATTTATGTCCAGGATGGTAAGGTACTAGAAACAGAGTTACTGTGAGCATCCAGAGTTTCACTGGACACATCTATATTATTAAATAAAATAGGTTAATTCTCAAGCATTAAGGTTTACTGGCATGTCACAGCTCTCTCTCAACAAAATACAGTGGCTTTTTCCATCCTGCATGCTGGGAACCATCAATGGCCTAAACACTACCTGGACGAGCGCTAGTTCACACAAGCCAAAACGTCAGAGGCAAGAGCTCAGTATTAAGGAGTGAAGAAAATGCCCAGGGTTTAAATCTGTGTCCTGGTTCTACTTATTTTACTGATAGGAACATAGTCATTGGGTTTAAACCTGAAGTGTTTGTGAGTTTTGGTAAATCAGAGTTGATGTGAACTGATAAGTCTGATTTATTAAAAAAATAGCAAAAATTGTATTGGACCTGAACACAGCGTAGGGGAAATAAATCACAAAAGAATTGGAGAAAGGATATATTTCACAAACAACAAATACTTCAGTCTTTTTTTTTTTTTCTTAACTCCTTGATAACAGGATCTGAGTTTAATTTTTGTTTCTTTTTTCTCTCTTTTTCCTTTTTTTTTTTAATGAAGCAGAGATTTATTCCCATAAATCAGGGCTAATCTGCTTTTAAAGAAATAATTACAAATGGAACAGTCATTCTTTGATAGAAATTAATCACTTTTTCTTTGCAATGTTTTGTTAGCATTAGATAAGGTATATGAAGAAGCTTCAGATTAAACATAAATATGACATACAGATTTATGGGGACATTTATTTCCTTTTTAAAAATGTTGATTGTACAGAGTAGCTAACAGGAATGGACACATCTGCACATCAACATGGCTGTGATGAGATGAAAATTTTGTCATAATATGCTGCCTTCTTTCTATTATCTGTGGTAATGTAAAAATTACATTTTTTTCATTTTTCTACTTCTTCCTCACCTTTCTCCTTTCACTAAAGGAGCATTTTAATAATTTAGAGAAAGGAAATAAAAAAAAAAATGGTCCCACTAAAATTCAGATTTTGAGAAGAAGGGGATGGATGACAGAACTGTCCATACCCACATTGTTTTAGGTTTTGTAAGTCTTTATTTTTAGGACTTTCTATAAAATTTGGCCAAACATTTAAGACTTTTTTCCCTGATGTGATTTTCACATGTCTGTCTTAGACTATTTCTGGTTGTTTGGGTTTGTGTTTTGACAGACAGAAAAGGATAAACTTCAGTATGTCTAGAGAAAGAATACATTGCTTGCTTTGTGTTAATCATACAGTCATTTGGCAGAAGGCTGTAGCTTGTCCATGCCTTGGAGAAACATTTAAATTTGGCAGCATGCTTGCCTTGCTATCTGGAATACCCCCTTTTGTTGCCATCTCTGAGAAAGCTCTGTGGAATTCAGCTAAGCTGAAAAACTTGGAAAATTGCAGGTTACACATGTTTAGGAGAGGTTCAGTCTGTATTACTAAACTAATCTACGTTTTAACAAGAGAAAGAAAGTTTGGGCTTTTCCAGGGAATGGAAGAAAGTTGTTTAAAATGGTGAAAGCTATAGATGGAAGCAACAAACAGACCTACACCTGTTGGCAAGATAAAGCATTCAGCCTCTCACATTGTTGGCTTAAGTCAATAAGCAATCCAGCCTATGCATGCTATGGTTGTTAGATGGCTCCTTCTATAGTCAGAAAGTTGCCTGTAAAGTTTGAGTTCGGTGCCTATAGTGTAAATCTGACTTATTTTTATTTTCTTGATCTAATGCATGTATGATTCCTGTTGCTTTTATTCAGGAAGCAAGGTGGGAGATTTACAGTGGGCTCTTTATGTTTCAAATCCCACCCTGGTCAGCTTCCAAAAGGAAGTAGGTTTTTTTTGTGTGTTTACTCAAATTCAATGGTATTTTTACAGCTTCACAAAGAATAACATATCTCAACATTCTCTTAAAAACGATAAAGCAGTGCTATTAGTTTTATTGTTAGAGGGGAAAACATAACTTTATTTCTAGAGGTTCACATAAAAGAAGGCAAATTATATTCCTCCATTCAATATTTAGATATCTGTAGCTAAAACTAATTAAACATTTCAGGGTCATGAATCATTGCTTCAGAACCTAAAGGTTTGGCCAAATTGAAATTCATTAACAAAAATAATTCTAATTAATAATTCAAAAGATTAACAATGTCTGTTCTCTATACATATGCCATAGCACATTGCTCCTCATAAATTGTAACTTTCCATCTTTTTCAATATAGAATATGACAGCAAGAATTTATGATTCAGGGACAAACACTTGTACAGTCATTATTTTTCATAGAAGATGATAATACTTGACACTTCGTCAACTTTTGCATATGTTATGGTTTCAGCTGGGACAGAGTTAATTTTCTTCACTGTAGCTGGTACAGTGCTGTGTTTTGGACTTAGTATGAGAATAATACTGATAACACACTGATGTTTTGGCTATTGCTGGGCAGTGCTGAACTAGTCAAGGACTTTTCCAGCCTCCCACGCTCTGCCAGGTGCACAAGAAGCCGGGAAGGGAGGAGGCACAGCCAAGAGAGCTGATTCAAACTGGCCAAAGGGATATTCCATATCATATGACGTCATGCCCAGTATATTAACCGGGGGAGTTGGCAGAGATGGTGGGGGGTGTGCAATCACGGCTTGGGAACTGGCAGCGTCGGTTAGCGGGTGGTGAGCGGTTGTATCACTTGTGGGGTTTTGGGTTTGTTTTTTTTTTTCCTTCCTTTTGGGTTTCGTTTCTCTCCCTCGTTGTTTTCCTTTTTATTATATTATATTATCTTAATCATTGTTATTATCATTACTATTATTGCCTTTTTTTTTATTCTAAGTAGTAAACTGTTCTTATCTCAACCCATGAGTTCTCTTGCTTTTGCTCTCCCGATTCTCTCCCCCATCCCACAGGTGTGGGGGGAGTGAGCGAGCGGCTGCGTGGTTGCCAGCTTAGTGCCGGTGCTTAGTTGCCGGCTGGGGCTAAACCACAATTACTAACATACATGGCACTTGGTTGATGTGGTCTTGTATGATAGAGCATTTGTGTAATGAAATAAGGATAAAATTTAAAAAGAAGGGAACAAACAGAAACTATTATTATATTGCATATCTTAATGATATATATTTATATGTGTATCTATTTTTTTGGAGGTTTGTATATAAAAATGTCAGTAGATAGATAATCATAACAGATATGTGTTGCAGAAGTGATCAGTACAGAAACTTTCACAGAATCAGCATTACATCTATTATTTTGATCTATGGTTGAAAAAAAAAAATGTGGAAACAGGTCCCAGAGTTTGGTATGCTGATAAGTGACTTTGGAATCAATTAACTAGCTGATTTTCCTTTCACTGTGTATAGCCTATTATGATATACAAGCAATAAGAGTTTTGCCTCAACATGAAATATACATCTGAACCTCAGTCCTGGCAGCAAAGACATGGGGACAGTCTAAAACAATAAGAACTAGACTAATACTTGACACAATATAGTAATTGGTGGAAAAGCAATAGTCCAGAATATTTCTACAAGATATTGTTCAAACTTAGACTCCTGTATCTCAAAACCATTATTTTTAAGGTTCTAAACATACTAAAATTTAAATAGTGATATGAAATATATCTGAAGTATTTGAATTCCTGAATCTCTGACCACTTAAATGGGAGAGAAAATTACATGAAAACCAATTTTCAGATATTTTCTACTTTGCCAATAGCACTTTTAAACCAAAATCCCTGAAGAACAACTTATATCATAATATTTTGGCACTTCCAATTTGAGCTTTCTGAAAATGGAAAAGAAATTATATTTATCTAAGTGTTTAAATACCTCAGAAAGATTTAAACAGAATGTGACACTAAAAGTAGACAAAAGTTAGGCAAGTTTCATTTCTGACTCAAATGGTAAGTAATCTCCAGTTCACTGATACCAAAAAATGACACTTCAGAGAATTATATTATAGCATTCAGAACCAGTTTAAGACATGAACTGCATCAACATTTCACAAAAAAAACCAAACCTGAATTTCTTTACTCTTATTCTGAAAATATATCCCCTTCAGTACTCATATGAACTCTATTCAGGTTCTTAACAGAATGAAAGTGGGTTGACCATGAATGTTCTACTCATTTGCTTAAAAATAAATGCACCTTTTTATAGTCATTCATTGCTTTAAGGGGCATATATTAATATAAGTTCCCACTTCCTTGAAATATCCTTACAGCAAAATCTCAAATTTTCCTGAAATGTTTAATAAAGAGATAAATGACAGTAAATAAAAATAATTCCATTCTTTTAAAATTATTTTCAAAGAAAAAAAAACAGTCAAAAAAACTGTTTTTATTAGCCCTTGCTGAAGGAATTGAAATTTTCCAATGGAAAGTGAGGGGTGTTTGAACTTTAGAGGCTGAAAATAATAAAGAATGTGTTCCTTGCCTGGTCAGATCAGCTCAAGCATTTTAAATACAAGGTCTGACTTCACTTGGCTGATTTTTACTAAACTTTGGGAACATTTTAACACTTCTAAATCAAGTCTGGTTAAGAAATGTCAATAAATAACAAGGTATGCTGGGAAATGACATCTCTCAACACTAGAGGTCTGTCCAGGATATCTGTCCACAGGCCTGGACTATTTAAATAACAGCCCTTTGCTAGCCCATTTCATTTATATGGGAGTAGACCAGAGCAATACCAATCCACAAATGGTTTCAATAGGAAGGTATGAGGTGGAAAAACCTAGTAGCTGCAGTCAGCTGTGCAGTTGTTTCTAGAATGAACATCTATTTTCTTAGCCAAAACTAAGCTGTATCAACATTAGTTTTTGTCTTCATTGCAAGTTATACTTCTGTAATAACACCATTAGAAAGACATGCCCATAATCAAAGTAGTAATGTTGACATAAAGGATATGAATTCATGGGGCTTTATTTATACCAGGACTAGGCAGGTTTCTCAAGAAAATGATGTAAGACTGATGCTGAAAGAAAATTCAGCTAGTACTCTTTTCAGCATACCCTGACACTGTAGTAAAGAATGCAGTGTTTGAAACTGATGCAGGAACTGGATGATCCAGGGATTGCATGAAGCAATACCAAGCTCATCAGAATATTTCATGTACCTAGTGAATAATAAAATAAATATAAATATTTAGGTATTTCCTCAAATAGACTTGTAATACTTTATTCAAAACAACTTTTATGTTGCCCTGGTGCCATTTCACAGAATTTCTCTATAGAGATTTAGTGGCTATTTAAACAAAAATGATAGATACTCCCAGAGCTGACGTGATTATGCCGACTTCTATTTTTACAACTTTCTATCAATAGCATTAAAACTGCTAAATCCACTCACTGTAGCTGTTCTTAAAGGTATTTTTCAACGTTTTTTAATTATGTTTTGTCCTTATGTAGCTGATACAAACGTGAATTTAGAAAACATGAAGTTTGCGAACTGTGCTACTCTGGAGACTGACAGATTTCAGCAGAGTTGTGCGGATTGTATTGGAGCTAGTGTTACAATTGTCACGGTTTATCAATCTGTTGAAAGAAGGCAGCAAAACCTTTTTCATGCTTCTTTGCAAATAAAAAAATACTTGATCTAGCTATCTTTTCCCTAAACTTCTCTATTTTATTCCTGTCTTCCTGTTTTTCTTCCCGGAAACATGAGTGTTAACATCCTTTCTAGTGTAGCAGATATTCTGGTGCTTGTGGCTGCTCTCACTGATGGACGGGATATGTGCTTAGAGCAGTGAAATGGTACGCTGTTTGGAAAATTGTTGAAATCTCTGTCCCACTTTGGCTTCTTCCAGGAAGTAATTTAGCCTGTGTTATCTGTTCAAAACTTGCTACACATCTCCGACACATCAGCACACATAAAAGCAGCAGGGACAATGAGCAGCCTGCCATGGTTTGGGCACTTTAGAGGTGAACGCCTTTAAGGAAGCACAGGTGTGGTCCAAAGCGCTGGATTTGCCTAATAACTACACTTCTGTGTACCAATTAGCTTGTTGTAAACTGAGTTTATCTTCTTTGTAGGCTGGTAAAGGTGTCACCAATCTTATCTGGTAGACCATGCTTCAAGAGATTAATATATCTGCAGCTTACGAGGGAAGAGAGCCACTTGTGGGTGACGTGATGGGTTTGGGCAGAGATTCCCATGGCCACACAGGGATGTTACAGCTCCTGGGACCCCCACAGCACAGACCTAGGTGGGCAGTGCTGATGTTTTTAGGCTGTGCAAAAGGCCTGTCCCTGTAGTACCCCCTCTCCCTTTGATAATCAGGGCCACAGGAAGCAGCAAATATCACAGCAGAAAGTGCCTAAAGCTTCTTCAACCCATTGTTGAAACCGTATCTGCTTAGAAAAGTATGTAAATGTATATTGTAGGACTATTCTTCCTTGTCTTACCTTCTCAAATGCTCTTTCTGTTGATCTTCCCACTATGTGAGTGTGCATCAGACAGGATAATATGCTGAAGAGGGGAAAGAGCATAACCTAGAGGTAACTTGGCAAGAGTGGAGACAGATGGCTGATCTGAAAGCATCAGAGGCTTGCTCCCAGAGTACCTCCCAAAATAGAGTTGGTTGTAAATTAGAGTTGCCCTTTATAAACAAGGTGTATTGCTCTAAAGTCTGGCCATCTGATTACGCGTGCAGATGGTCCGTTACTGTGGGGATTTAGAGGTGTGAAGGGATACATGACAGGTAAGTGCCCCAGGCTCATGTCTCAGTGGCCTAAGGTTACACAGGGTGGATTCAGTTTGTAATTCTTTTCGAACAAGTATTTTTTTTTTTATGAGACTACTAACAAGGGTGTCAATACCCTTGTTTTTGAGTGTGTAAGTTATGGACACTGCTTCAGTACATAACAGACTAAAACCAAAACAAATTTTTATATGAACTACAGAACAATCTCAGTTATTCTGAAAGATTATGTTCACTGTAGATCTAGAATAGTTAAATATTTGCAATGTGTTATGTAGGNTATTATTATTGTTATTATTATTGTTGTTGTTGTTGTTATATCTTCCTTTGCTGTCCTAATAAACTGTATTTATCTCAACCCACGGGTTTTACTTTCTTTTTCTGATTCTTTCCCCCATCCCACAAGGAGGAGTGGCTGTGTGGTACTTAGTTGCCACTGGGGTTAAACCACAACAACATATATGTATATGAATCTAGGTATTTATAAACTTCTGCTTTCGTATATATACACATACACATGTATACATAAGTTTACAAACACATAGATATGTATACAGACACACAGAGGTTTATAAATACATAGATGCTTCCATATATAATCAACATATACATACCTATTTACACTGGTAAATGAGGATTTATATCTTCAGGAAGAACTGCTGTGTGCTGCTGTGAGAGCACTACAAAGCAAACTGGCCAAAGACCTTACCATCAAAACAAAATGGGTAATGAAGTTCACTTAATAAAATTATGGTCATTAATGTATGTGTTTAGTTATTACATGAAAAAACCCCTAGATTTTACTCCATCAGTACATGACTTGTATTTAAATATGCTGTGGAGTTATGAGGTAATACAATTCTCCTTGTATTAAAGACTTGGCTTTTTTAATGCACATAGTCACAGTTTTAGCATGTTATCAGACACTTTACAGCTCCTTCTGAGCTGTGGACACCTGGGTTCATAGAGACTGTGAACCTGGCTTAACAGGTGGGAAAAAAAAATGAAAAACTGCTCCACTAAAATATTTAAGACATCTAAAACAGTCTTCAAATAGCTCTCTGTGAGTTTATGAGACACGTACAAAACACATAGTGCATTTCAAAGAATTTCTCATTCTGTCCTAATCCCATATTCAGGGTGAATATGTTTAAATACAACCACATATGACATTGTTTGCCAATCTTTATGTGGTTCTTATACGCACATTTGTACCTGCATGCTATATACACAGTTGTTGTTGGATAACAAGATAGCAGGTATTTAAAGGTCCAGTCCTGGACTAGAAGTCAATACAGGTATATTGCAATGCAATTTGTAATATATTGTCACAGCTGTTGTGACCTTGTGAACTCAGGTGAGCCACTTCATCTTGTTACTTCATTCACCTCTTATCTCTTGTTTTGCATGCCTATTTAAAATAAAATAAATTAAAACCAATAAAAATATTGAAGGTCAAGAATCATGTCCTATAACTTTTTGTATGTCTGATACAAAATACAGTATAGTAAAAAGAATACTTTATACCACAGAGAAGGTATTAAAAAGGCACTTATTAAAAAGGTTGAAATGGAATATATTTTTCTCTTATCTCTGAAAAATATTTCTTCACATCTGCAAGACAGTCCCTGTTTTTCATTTTGTGTTAAACCTTTAGAGTTATACTGATGTTGTTGAGATTTGGGGAGAAAGGACATGAAAAACCTAGGAAATATTATTGTTTATTTTTTCCTTTTTTTTTAACTTTTCATGCAATATTCTTTTTTCACTTGGATTTATTTGAGGTAGTGGGAATTATTTTCAAAAAGGAATCTTACAACTGTTGGACATTATTAATGTGTAATATTCTTAAAATGTGCTATAATATTGATTTTTGTGAACCTTCTAATGTCATCATTTCAAAAAGAAGTATTTCTTTTTATATAGGTACAAATTTTGATTCTCCCATTTGAATAGAACAGCCTTTAGGATGTCATACCAGTAATTAAATATTGAACTCTTTCTGTTTTCAATTGGTGTGAAAATTTCTTACCATAGCATAATTGCAGAAAAGAGATGAAAAGAGAAGTTTCAAATTAAGAATTTTATACTAAACAGATTTTTATTTTTTTTTTTTGGTACTGAAGGGTTATTTAGCTGGTCAACCTAGAGACAAGCTTTAAGAAAAATTAATGTGCTTACTCAGTTCCAAGTTTAGCCTATTGAAATCAATGAGATGGCACAACTGCTTATAGATAAATCCTTGGAATGTTTCTAGACTGGAGATCACATTTCACCATTGGGGAACAGAACTTGTTGCCCCTCCTTCATTTACATCACATTTCTCTTAAAACCCTGAAAATTTTGTAATACACTGTAATCTTTGAATTACCTATTAAAATCAATTATAACTATCACTCATATTTCAGCCACAATATAGGTTACAAAGGAGTTAATTCCACGGCTTCCTCTCTTTCACACTTCAGTCTATAGATTGCCCACTAATAGCTTCTGTTTCTTTGCTTCTGGTTACCTTTCTGACAATTTGAGGAGTGAAGATGTATTTATCAAAGAATTTACTTTCAGGTACTAATACTTTTAAAAGGGATAAAATTATCAAAACAAACAAGTTAGTTCTTTGCATATGGATTACATTTTTTTTTTTTAATTTTCCTTATTGTGCTGGTTTTGGCTGGGATAGAGTTAATTTTCTTCATAGTAGCTAGTATGGGGCTATGTTTTGGATTTGTGCTGAAAACAATGTTGATAACAGAGGGATATTTTCATTCTTGCTGAGCAGTGCTTACACAGTCAAGGCCTTTTCTGCCTCCCACACCACCTCACTAGCGAGTAGGCTGGGGGTGCACAAGAAGCTGGGAGGGGACACAGCCGGGACAGCTGACCCAGACTGACCAAAGGGATATTCCATACCATATGATGTCATGCTCAG
>VZTV01084140.1:0-11132 GCA_013400875.1 Anhinga rufa | reverse complement strand
ATCCCTGTGAATGCTGGACAAAACCATGTGCGTATCATTCAGGGCACCCTAGGGAAGGTTCCCCCAAAGGGAGACAGCTGCATCTTTTGTGGAAATACGGAAACAACTGTAGAGGGAGTAGGTGGCAGGAGAGCATTCTCAGCCAAAACGCTTCCTAAGGCTCCTGCTGAGGCAGGGAGGCTCTGCACCACTTCCAGCACAGCTGGTACCATGCCACACTCTGCTGACTCAGGGCTGAGGCTCATCTCCAGCAGCCTCTCACCTGGCTGATGCAATCACCTTGTACTTTCAAATCATTTCAACCACTTGCCTTTCACCTGAGAGATGCATGCAACATAGAGTGTGCACTACAGGAGCCTTGGGTAATTTTATTTCAGATTGTGAAATACTGGCTATTGGGCAATGATAAATCCACTTTAAGCCTCATTATCTCGCGGCTTTAAGAAGTGAAAGCATGTCTGCAAGCATATCTGAATCACACTTCCAAAATGAGGCTTTTCCACAGCCTGTTTTGAATAAAGCTAACTTATAGCCCTGGAAAATCTCCTCCCCAAGTATCTTCTCTGCTGACCTGTTTCTAAGTGTGGCTATAGTCTGATCTCATGGGCCCAGCAATCTACATTTATACCAAGCAAATTTTAAGGAGGCTTTGAAAATAGTTCCTTTATCATAATCTTGTCATCATAAACATGGCCACAATGCAAGACTGAAGTCTTCAGTTACCATGTTCTCAAAAGACCAAGTGATTCTTCCAGAAAAACCAATAGACCCAATAGAAAAAAAAGTGACATACAAACACATCAGTGTGATCAAAGTGACATTCCCTCTTCCTTTTGGGTCCCTTTATCTCTTCTCTTTACCTCTTCTATCTCTCCCTGCTTGTTTTTTTCTGTTTATGCAGAAAATGAATCAGAAAACATAGAGGGCCCCTGAGTATTTTTTAAAGAACACTTTAAAGCATGGAAAACTACAATATTTCACTAGGAATGTGAAAGCAAATTTAACATAACATAACACCTTTCTGGCAAAGAGCTGAAGTGCCAGTGCAAAGTGAAGCATCACGCTGCTTTTTACTTCAAAGTCCTATCCTGTTCTCTTCCACTCTCATTCATTCTCCACTCACGGTACTTGCTGGACTCCTTGTAGCTGTATCCAACTATTTTGTGGGACAGCCCCTTTGAGTCCTTTTCTTCTGGGTGCTTCAGGTGTCATTTCAGTGTGTCATTTACATTCCCTTTTAAACTATGGATTATTCACGGTTCAAAATGCTTCCCTTTCAGCTTCACCAAAGTAGCACCAGGTGTAAGTGGTGGGATTTTCCCTAGACATTCATTTTGAGGGCACAAAGATAGAGAACCTGGAGTGGGTCTGAAGAAACAAAGGCCACTTCTTAACCCAATGGACAGTTTAATCCAAGATGGAGGTTGCAATCTCAGGTCTGCTCCACAGAGATCATTGAAATGGACACCTTTATGAAGGAGGTTGCCAGAATTATAGCCACCATAGTGCCACAGTACAGGGTACTGAGCAAACACATAGTGTGTAGAGTCAGTCCAGAACAGGCTACAGAAAACCATATTATTGTTGCAAACTTACTATTGTTCCAGTTGCACATAGCTTTAATTCCACAATTATGGTAGCTACGATATAAAGGATATCTTCTAGATCTGCATATCAGCTAGTTGTTCATATGCTATACTTTGAGTACATCCTAAAGCTATTAAGTTTAACCCTTTCACCCCCAAAAGGGGGAAAAGGACACAGAGAGATAGGAGGAAGCTTACTAATGGGGGAGAAAAAAAGAAGAGACAAAAATTTAGTCAGAGTGAGAATGCTAGCCTGGCACCAACAGGCATCAGTTCCTTATTCTGGTGAGGGATTTGGCCTTTGGCCTATGTTAGTGGGGCCTTTGTAAGTGCCAGAGTTCAATTAGTCAGTCTAAAAATACCTTTTTTATTTTAACTTTAAGGAAATTTTGGCATCACGTTCTGATACTAAATGTCTCTGTGGCAGAGACAGCATCACCAATGACTTGGTAGCCCACATACTGAGGGACAGTCACTTCCTCTGCCACCTTGCCAGCTCACTATGCACTTGGGCTGGACACCCCTCTGTATGGCAATGCCATCCTGCACTGCCAATGTGTCATGGGCCTGACAAGCAGCAGATCTTCAGAGGCTTATAACTAATGAAATCTAGCCCAGCTTTCACTGGTGTACTATAAGATATTCCCCTTCAGTGGGGCTTATGTCTGGCTCACTCCATGCTTTTTGAAGTTTTGGTGCCAGATTTTTTCAAAAAACTGTGAGTGAACTTACCACAGGGAAGCTATTTTCTTGTTCTTCCCATAAAACTCCGCCAACAAATAAGAAATACTTCCAATAGGCTTTCTTTTTCTTTTGTTTGAAAGCCCAAATTCAAGGCACTTGCAAATAGAAAGATGAATGTTTTTGAGAAGTATGAATTGTTCCCCTCATGAAAACAGGAGCCTGGAATGGAAATGTGTAAGCAACCACAGGAGTTACTGGTGCTCCAGTTACTTCACAATAAAGCTAGGCAGATTTGCTTGTGTGCATGAATGTAAAATGAAACTGCAAGTGCGTATGCATTCTTCCTTAGACAAATTTGTCAGCTACCTTGGTAACATGTATTATTACCAGAGAAAAAGTGATTATAGAAGAAATAAATATACTTTGCTAGTAGATTTCTTTCTCAACCACTGAGAACTCTACATACACATATACAAAGTAGCACACCCTGTTTTCCTCTTTCCAAAAAGTCAACTTTCTTGAGAAAAAAAACACTTACTTTATCCACAAGAACATGCTTGCTATATGCATGAGATGTTTATTGACCCTCCTACTAAAAGACACCCAATTCTCCAAGCTGTCAGTTCCTAAATAATTTCTAACATTCTTTTTCAAGTACATGTATAATTTCTCCATACCTGTGCAAGCTATTCATCAGCAAGGACATTCTGGAAATAAGCTATCTCAGATAGTATGCCAATGCCTCAGATCTATGTCTCCAGCTCATTTGGATATGAATGAAAGGGATGAGAAACAAAATGTTTCATTTAAAATTAAACTACTGAAATAAAGGATTAAAAAAAGAAAGCATTTCAATTAGTGGGGGTAAAAATCTACCGCTTTGTCACCTAAAATTAACATTTGAGTTGCCATCAGCACTTCATTTACTTATATTAAAATGAAATTTATCCAACTTGATTCAGAAAAAAAAATAATCAAGATTTTTTTTAAAATTAAAAAATATTTAACCTTCATTTCATCTGATTACATTGTTGTAGTTTTTCATTTGGAAATGACATTTTGACATAAGATTGAGACACCTAAATGTGTAATGGGTGTCTATCTGTGCTCTAGGTGTATAAATTCCTCCATGATCAGCAGATATCTAGCTAGTACAGTTGGTAGAGCCTGTACTACCACTTAGCTGACCAGTGAATAAGTGTCTACTTTAGTGTGAGCGGGACCTCCACTGACTTCGTTGACCTCAGGCTCATTTCAGCTGCCTAAACATAGGCATCCAGTGGCACCATAGGTGCCTTGGGTGTCTACCTGGCTTCCAGCTGCCTCCAGCAGGCTGCAGGAATTCAGTAGGTCCCACATGGTAACCACCAGCCATATGGAGATTACCTAGTGCCTCCCAAACGGTGTCAGGCACTTGTGTAGCGGCAGTGGATTGAGAGAAGCCCCAAGAGCACATGTGGACACCTAAGGGAGACATCCAAATTGGTGTCCTAGGTCTGAGTTGAATCCTGCCTTTTGGGGTTTTTGTTCAAAATATTAAAACCAGCATCCAAACTCCTGATGGATTCAGCAAAAAAAAATTCTTTTCCCCAGAACAATTTTCCAATCTTTCAGTTTGGCCAAGAAGGGAAAGGAAACCAGTTCTTGCCTTCCATCTCTATCACTATATCCCATTTAGCTGCATCCTGCCAGGGAAGCTAAAAACAACAGTCAGACTTTAAAAATACACAGAGGATCATTAACATTTTTTGGCCATAGAGATAATCCATGGCATTTCTAACTCATGAATTTTTTTCAATTACATGGCCTATTTTTACAACTGTTCATCTTTCCCCATTCATGTCCTTTGCCTTTGCTTCCAGCATGCACCAGTTTTTATTCTGTCCTTCCTGCTTCCTCACTTTTAGTACTCCCCTTTTTTAACAAAGGACTTGTCCATTGGTGAAACTCATACGTTTATTTGTATGCTTTTGTCTGTAAAATAATTCATACAATAATATCTTGTTAAAGAACACAAGGTACTTGTGCCTCAATATCATATTTACCATCAGTTTCCTTAGAGAAACTGAAAAAAAAAAAGGTCTAGGAAGTCTCTGCTTTCTGTGTTAGAAGGGTCCACCCTGCAGGAGCCAGACACAATCTACATCCACATGCTTACTCATTCCACACTTCAAACATCCTATTTTTCATTAGTAGACCACTTTTAAAGGACCTCAGATTATGTTTTTGTGTGTGAAAAAGAGCAAAAGCATTTGCCCTTCTGTGAAATTTCCCAATATTTTTATTCAGCCTTGCAAAAATTAAGTTAGCAAAAAGCAAAATAATCTAATCAATGTCCCAGGCAAAATTGCCTTCAAGAGTATCTAAACACTCCCACAGTACAAAGCAGTATAAAGTCCCAATCTAGCAATCTTCCTTAAACTTTGTCATAAATTTTGAATGCCTTTGAATAATCCATAGTTGCTTGCTGCAGATTCTTGAGCCTTTCCTCAAAACTACCACAAAGTAAATATTTAACTTTTTAAGATACTGCCTGTTTTATCATCCATACCCCTGCCATAATAAGATGCTGATTTCATTTTCTAACTCAATATACAGTATTATAGCAAGGGGTGCTTTAAAAACACTCAAAAAAAGCACAGATCTCAGTTTGCAATGAAATCCACTTAAAACTGTAATTGATTTTCATAGACATCAAAGAGCTTTCAGCTTGTTTAGGAGTCCTGAGACATGTCTAGTCAGTTGTCCTCACTTTCATGATCTGAGAGTTAACATGCGGTTGCAAATGGCTAACTACACAGAAACATGCTCCTTATCAAGGTAGAGTTTCTTCTTACATAAGAGTTAACCAAAAGATTAAATTGAAAGATATGACTGAATAATCCAGGTGCTAAACTGGAAGACAGCAGCGACTTGGAAAGATATTACCATTTTTTTGGCTGGAGAACAAATAATAATAATTTAAAAAGCCTTTTGATAATTAGTTGTGTAATTGCAAGTGGTTTTTCTTTTTGTTTTGGTTAGGTTTCTTCAGGAAAAAATAGTTTTGTCAAACGAAAATGTAGTCAATTCAGAGCACGGCTCCAACAAGAAAGTATTTCCTCACTGGAGGCAGAGGGCAATGTCAGCCTTCCCAGTGCTCAGGACACATGAGACAGGCCGGGTATCTAAGAGCCCTGGAGCCAAGGGGCTCATGTCTTTGGGGAAAGAAGTGAGCACACAGGTCTTGGTCCAGCGTAGCTGCGTGGAGCCAGTGCCATGGGTGCTACCAGGCCCCCATCCACCTCCAGCAGGCCCCTGGGCTTCTCCACCTCCCACCTCGTGTCCACCAGCCCTTGGTAATGCCTGTGGGCAGCCAGGGCTCTCGGGCAGTGCCAGGCCCATGCTCCGCTCCATCACCCACAGCCAGGGGACACCCGGGACACCCACTGCCACAACGCGACCACTGCTGCTGGCAAAGCCAGGCCCAGAGATGGTGTCAGCTCCTTCAAGGATAAGCACTGAGGTCCATAATCTTTTTGGAAAATATCTAAAATAAAGTTTATTTGCTGGGGCTGCTGGAGCGAGAGGGAGGTTTCTAATGCCCCAGTAGCTATCACTTGAACTTGTGCAATAACAGCTCTTGCTCCAGGTCCTGGAGGCTGTCCAGGGGCGGGCAGGGGAGCTCCAGGCCGTCCTGCTGCTGTATGTTTCCAGGCCAGCCCGCTGTCAAGAGAAAACAGGAGCCTAAAAATGCAAGCAGGATTTTTGGATGGTCTGCCTCCAAGCAGTCCCTCTGCACTGGCACCAGCCCAGGCCCAGCTGCTTTCCCACGGGCTCCTCAAGGGCCAAGGTCCAGCAGTCATGTCCAGTGTCCAGCAGCTGCAGCCAGCCCTGCCGACCACTGCTTTGGGTGCAGCCATCTCCCTCTGTGGGGCTGGCAATTTCTCCTGTGTCGACGCACAGCCATGTCCCCAAGTGCCAGGTTGCTACCAGGAATAGTCAGTTCCCAATTCAGCACTTATATAGGTTTTGTGCCTTTCCCAGCCCAGCATGGCATTGCAGTGAGGAGGGACATGGTGGAAACAGTGTCTCCTGTTTAGCAGGTTTCCACAGAAAACCACATATTTTCTGTCACGCATGGACTTCAGCACCAATATGCGTCCCGCAGGACAAACTGCTTCACAGCAGTCTCTCAAGAGCTTGGCCCAAGCAGGGTCTCCATAGTATCTCCTAAACGTGGCACATGGGCAAGAAAGAACCTGCTTCTTCTTGCTTCGTTGGATGCCATGGCTACACACACATAACCAGGCACTGATCGCTTCAGTTTGTGATATTTAAATTTAAATTAATTTGAACAGCAGGAGAGCAAGGTTGAAAAGTCTGACTAAAAGAAAGAAATGTTTGGCCATTTGTATGGCCAGGAGAGAAAGGAGCTGGACTCAAATAACCTTTTCAAAGGACAGCTCTTAGTTTGAATGAGTTCAGCAAAAGTGCATCTCCAGAGAGACAAAATGTTCCTTTCTAAACAGTAGTTGTTTTTTTTTAAAAAAAATAAAGACTGAGGTTCTGGTATTACCATAAATTCTCACTTAAAAAAAAAAAAAAAAAAAAACCCAATAAACTTGGGTGGCTTTACTTTAGTTGCAATCACAGGGAATACTTTGTGGATTTGCTTGTAGAAACCAAGTGGAAATTTAATGCTATATATATTGCTTGGAGGCAGACATCTGGTTGAAATTGCAGTCTCATTGAAGTTTTAGCTGCCTATGCTGCAAATACAATAGTAATGAAAAAAATCTGAGGGGTTAACTTCTGAGGCTTAAAACTATTTTTGTAAAGAAGGCAAACCTCATTTCCATGCCATCACATTCTTCTTTTTCTAACTTTTACAGGCCAACTAAAAATGAATAGTTGCTTGAATTCAAGATATCAAATGAATAATACACAGAGGAAGGAGTGTCATGGGAAAACAGAGTGCGTATTACATTTTTTTCTAATAAAAAATGAGACCAGAAACACCTGTTCCTGTGTGTAGCCATTTTGAAAAGTCAAAAAAGTAACAAAGAATGCTTACTGGATAAACTGAGCCAAAGGACTAGAAATTGCTTCTAGTCTTACAGCCTCAGTTTAGTGGTACAAATCAAGCACAGACCAGTTGTGGGGAAGCATTACTGATATATGATAGCAGCTCTTCTTTCATCCCTAAGCTGACACTGTTATTTCTGCTCCCATTTTATATCAGGAATGAAAAGACAAGAACTCAACATTATATTTGGTACTGACTCAGGAAATCCACAATAACCTGAAGGCTTCAGGCATGAAGAGTGAATTTGAGAACTTGCATTTGCATCTCACAGTCAAACAGCAGTGGCTGGGAAGGCAATACAGACAGTTTTACCTGTGCTCTATAGACAGAGGATCCACTGCTAAGAGTGTATCATTTTTCTATGGCATCTTTAAGATAAAATTCCTCTTTGATATGGAAGGCAATGTGTTAAGGAATATGCCGCTTTCAGACTGGAAGAAATCTCTCCTGCCCAACTTTTGTTTTGGAATTTGTGAAGGAAGATGAAAGTTATTAGGAACAAGAAAAGCATTCAGCAAGGCAAAAATTGGACTTTGAAGAAACCTACTGAATGTTTTACACGTGACACACCTACATTGTAAGTGACATTTTTCCTTCACAGAGGAACACACAATTCAGTAATTCAGCCCCCTCCACCATAACACATTAAAGCCAGCACTGCTTGTCCATTCATCAAAAAGTGCACATTCTCAGAAACTGGAAACCGTGCAGTTCCTAGTGGGCTGCCTGTATGATAATAGTAAGCTGTTTCCTTCTGACCCTACTTAATGGCAATTAATACAGCTTCAGGAATGGTGATAATCATAAATTTATAGTGTTCTCCAATGGAAAAATGAGCCTTTATCAGTATTTACCAGAGAGCAATAGCTGGGATGTGCAGGTTACCTGAGGACATCTGAGCCTCTTGTGTAGACCATGACTATGAAATGCTATCGAGTTTTATTATGCCTAGAGGAGCATTGGGCAGACTGCACTTGATAAACTCTCGTGACATATCACTTTCACCATAATTATTCCTAATTACAAAACCTCCACCCCTCTCTGGGTAAACTGTTCTCTGGAGGGAAGAATGAGAAGCTGTTCCTTCTGGGTTTGGCCTTTGCCTAGACAATGCAAATGAAGACTTTTCTTACACAGAATTCTACCTGCTGCCCAGAATAACAACAAATCAAATCTGGATGTATGCAAACGGAGTCACAACCCTGGGCTTTTCAAGACCCATCTAGAACAAAGCTATGGCTGACCTGATGCTATACTAGTGGTAGTCCTGCTTTGAACAGGAAACTGGACTAAATGACCTCCAGAAGCACATCCAATGCTTGTAGGAAGCTATGAAGTGGGTATAAAAGCCTTAGACATTTAGAACATGCTGGCTTTGCATTGAGTTGCAACTGTTTTGCAACTGAACCAACGATGTTGTATTTAATGAAGTTTGGGCTATTCCATCAGTGTGTCCAGGACTTCTGATGACAGATATTGTTGCACATCAAACTACTGTAGATTGCCTTTCCATTCCATGGATTGCAGAGGTCTTTTGATTTCAAAACAGGAGAATGGAACATCAACAAATCAATATGGTCCCTCCTATGCAATTAGCTTCAGTCACTGGTCTGACCTGAAAACAGAGGGCCGTGGTATCACAGGAGCTGCTGACAGTGGTTAAAGCCTGGAGGACGAACTGCTAGTATCTTGCAAACAACACAAAGCCTTCAAAAGAGAGCAAAATAATTACTAAATACAGGCTAAGTAGCCACCTTTATTCCATTGGATGAAAAAGTTTTAACGTATGTAAGAATTGTAATACCTCCATTATGTTCTGATTATTTTCACACATGAGAGACAGTTTCCTTTGAAGTATTAACAATGGCAACAGCCTGATCAAGACTGAAAGGGGAAAATGGTAAAGCCCAGATCCTTTTCATGTTGGGCACTTGCAGAGCAGTTTGGGGGCTCAAAGAGCCTCATCCCCTGAGGGCGTTGTGTCAACAGCACCTGCGAGGCAGTGCTGAGCAATGGAAACTTCCAGGAAAGCTGAAAGGAAAAGCTGTAAAGATAAAACTTCCTTGTTTTTCAGGATCTGAATCTGAGGACAAAAAAGCAGACCATATCTGTTTCTGTGCATGCCACATGAATATTTTAGTGTGGGGGCAAAGAATATCATTTAAGGTGGGGCTGATGAAGGTGTGGGGTTTTTTTGCGTAATTTTAATCCAAATTAGTGGGAGGAAGTAATTAGCATAGTTTTTAAAATGCATTAGGGAGTTGCTCCCCTCCTCATATCCTCTTCCCTCAACTACTTCTATGACCCCATTATTTTAGTGTGTTGAGTATTCCAATAAATGCCTATGAGGTAGAAAGGTATTACAGCGATAACTTTCAGATGAGAAAGAAAAGCACAGAGGCTACAGTCATATGTTAAAAGACACATAAGCACATGGCTTTGAAGATCTATGTATAGTAATTGTATTTGTTCAAAGTAATATGGAAGATTAGTGTCAGTGGCTTGTAGTCTTGCTCACTAACCACTCTAATAGTTTTCCTCTTTGTTATTTATTGCTCAACAAATGGATGTAATTAGGTGACCCTCAATAGTTAAAAGCACTTGCTCATTTGTCTGTTAACATATTAATAATAATTTAGTCCTGTCAAAGTCATGTGCCATAGAACTCTGATTTATTCTGAGGTTACTATTATAGTAAATAACAATGTTCCAGCAATAGTTTTTTTCATGGATGTTTCCAATGTTTGTAAACTAAAAAGGGTCAAACCTCCTCACATCAAGATTTATGAAAATATCATATCAGTTTTCAACCAGATACAAAGCTAGCTGAGATATACCTGATTTCTGAACAAAAGAGGGAGAAGAATAAACCTGTGCTGAAAAATCTAGCATGACCATGCTTTTTTCTATTATCAAGTAGAGAGAGAAAAAGTGTTGACAGAAACTTGTGGTTTAATAAGGAAAATAACTTCCTCTGTACTTTTCAACTTACTCAGTCTAAAATATCAGCATCACTGGGAATGGAATGAAATATTGCTCTTGCATGCCGAGTTGTTCTATTTATAGTCATTTTTAATTTTTGTGCAATTTACTTGCAATAGGACATACCCTAGCAATGCATTGAGAAATCAATATCTAACATTAACTTGGCTCTTTTTCAGTGCATGATTGTGCTCTAAAAGCCAATGGGAAACCTGTGCACAAACTTTACACTGTATCATCCCCCAAGAAAAAAGCCAAGAGTACTCCAGATTGGAACACTGCAGAATTTAGGACATAGACAAAATATTTCTCAAATTGCACAGAATTTAAGTGACCCATCATTTAGGTTCTCTTTATACCAATTCTCATCACATATTTCCAGCATGCGCAAGGATTTGCCTGTCTGGGTCTGATTCTTGATTGCAGATACTGATTTACTTTTTTCAAATCAAGTCTTTCAAAAAAAAGGTCTCATTTAACAACTACCTTCAGAAGAAATATTACATTATAAAGCTAATAAAGTATAGTCCATTTAGTTAATCTATCAATTCATCAATCAGCCATTCTTTCTGAGCCTCCTTTATCTATGTTTCCATATACCTATGCACACTATCTTTTTCTGTGCCATTTTCTTTATTTCACTCTCACTCATATTCCAAAAGAGATTTAACTTATATTTTACACACACACAAAAGCAAGACCACCACAACTGTGCTGTGACAAGTTATTGCAAGAACAGACATGCTTCTGAAAACTCAGTTACTGAGGTGCCAGCTGAATCTAACTGGACCCTGATGGCTTATTAACAGCTG
>VZTV01084137.1:1475-30296 GCA_013400875.1 Anhinga rufa | reverse complement strand
GGGTACGGGGTTTGGCAGGAGCGGGCGACCCGCGACCCCGTCGGTTTCTGGGCGGAGGTGGCGCGGGAGACGCTGCGGTGGGACAGCCCCTTCCACACGGCATGCCGAGTCGGGCCGGCTGCTGGCGCTGCCCGCTGGTTCCTCGGCGGCCGCCTCAACGTCTCGGGTAAGGCGTCCCCGGGCTCACTCCCGCCCTCGGGCCGAGGCTTCCAGCGGGGCAGTTTGTACCACAGCCCCTCTTTGGGGGGAAGAACCCGAGGATTTCGGTGGGGCGGCGCTCGGAGGAAATCTGCCGGGTGTTGCAAAATGTTGGGAAGCAGGGAGAAGATCCGAAGCCCGGCATAACCCGGGCTGAGCCTCTCGCCCTGGCACTGCTTTGTTGGCGGCCATCCGTCGCTTCTGCAGAACCCCTGCTGCAGCCCCGACGTCTTCCTTGGGTCTGCGTGTGCAGAGCAAAAGGCAAGCGAAGGCCTGCCGAAGGGCTGGGATGCGGTGTTTTTTGGATACGCTCCAGCAAAATTTGTTAGGAAAAATGCCTTCGCTGAAAGGGTTGTCAAACATTGGAACAGGCTGCCCAGGGAGGTCATCCCTGGAGGTATTTAAAAGATGTATAAATGCGGGGCTTAGGGACATGGTTTAGAGTTGGACTTGGCAGTGCTAGGTAAACGGTTGGGCTTGATGATCTTAAAGGTCTTTTCCAGCCTAAATGACTCTATGATCCCCGCCACCATGCTGGCAGGGATGCCATGACCTTGGCTGCGCTGCCCTCAACCCTAGCTGCCGGCTGCGAGGTGCTGCTTGGTCCATGATGGGCTCTGCAGTGCCGACGCAAAGATGAACCAAAGGTGGGGGGTAGTGTGAATCCCAGTCTTTTACAGGGGAAGTTGTAGTCTCTTTAGAATCATAGAGTCACAGAATTATTAAGGTTGGAAAAGATCCCATGGATCATCAAGTCCAGCTGTCAACCCAACGCCACCCTGCCTCCTAAACCATGCTCTGAAGTGCCACGTCTACACGTTTTTTGAACACCTCCAGGATTTTCTCTCTTAAACGAGGAGCTGGGTCTTTTCCTCCAACTTCACCACTTAAAAGAAGGAAGATAAAAACTTGCTGTGACAGTCCTGCCTACCTCTGAGTTTCTTCCTGTCCATATCTGCCTTGAAGGCTCTTCTGTGCTGTGGCCCTGCTTCATTCAGTGGGAGTAAGCCCCAGCCCCATCTAGGATACAACTTGGTGGTGAAGTCTGTTAATAGGGCCGTACGTTTCATAACTTAATTTCCCATTCCTGAGAGAGTGCTTGAATCACCAGACTGTTGTTCATTAGTGCAGGAGCTGTAACATCTCTGGCCACCTTTTTTCACAGCAGAATAGCAAACCGTCCTCAGGTCTTCCAGAGAACATAGGGAAGCATCTCCTCCCAGGAGATGATTCCCAACAGTGGATCCCAAGTTGATGGAGGTGTGTGTACAGACCTGCTTCTAGCACCCAGCAGCTGGAGGGATTTTAGCCAGACTTCTGTTTTCATTGATTCCTGTTGAAATGAAGGCCTTGGCTGAGCACAGAGTCTTTCAGGGATCTGTTTCTTTCCTCTGTTAGAGTGGTATCTGCACCTTCTGGATCCCACGTGGGTCAGGTATCTGAAATCCAGATATTGCTGGGCCTGATTTTAGATC
The DNA here is from genome assembly GCA_013400875.1 of Anhinga rufa. Lineage (NCBI taxonomy): Eukaryota > Metazoa > Chordata > Aves > Suliformes > Anhingidae > Anhinga > Anhinga rufa. Next base: position 28,623 of record VZTV01084137.1, on the reverse strand, counting down.
ATATCTTGGGTCTGACTATTCTGTAGGCACTAAATGCTGCTTAGTTTTCTTTGTATAGGTAAAAAAAATAATCAGACCACTGAAACATAGTTGCATAGAATTAAACAGTTATGCTGTTGCTGGTTTTCTTTTTTTAAAGCACGATGGAGATGGTACTCAGCCAGAGCTGAGCAGCTAGTTTTCTGCTAGGTGGCTATGGTTTTGTCCCTTGATCTCTTGATTTGAACTAGTTGCAGAAATACGGCAACAGTTCAGGTCCCTGATCCAGAGTATCCTGTGTGCTTGTCTCTCAACACAACTGGACTGTGGGCACCTGAGTCATCTGCTTTTTGCTTGGTGAGACCATGTGGTAGAATTTGGAGGACCTGTGAGCTTCAGTACTTCTGTGTTTATTGCACTATAACTCCTGGCCAGGAAAATACCCTGACAAACTACTGCATTTCCAAGGCACCCGGTTCTCAGGAGCATGTCTTAGCGAGATGAATTGTTTCCAAGCATTGTTGAGGAGGCAAGAAAACATGTGGAGAAACATTAGGGTATAGCAGTAAGGGGAAGGTCACTAAATTCTATTTTGTAAAATGAGCAAAAGGCTCTTGTAAGCCTAAGATCAGGAAGGAAATAATAGCATTTGGCCCAGGTTCACCTGCCAGTTTTTACTGAGCAAAGAGCTAAAAGCTGTCACTTGACTCAGCTGGGGCTTGCTGCAAGAGAAATTACCTCTGAAGACTAGTACAGCTGCTCATGAGTAAGAAATGCTGCTGGGGCAATGAATCCCTGTTAATGTGATTTACTGTAGTGTGGTACTGTTACACATGAGGGTGTTGCTGCAATGGGCTTGGAGGTGGAAGTTGCTAAGGGTCGCAGACCAAGCCACAGCAGATCCTATTACCTGTGGACAGAAGACAGAGGAAACCAGTGTACTGCTTAAAGCATTCCCCATTAGAGCTTTTGTCCTCCCCTATCATATTAAGATGACCTCAGAAATGGCTTTATCTTCATTTTTATAGTGTTGCTGCAGGAATTTACCTTAAAAAATAAAAGCCTTCAAATGGTTGAAGAGTGCTTTTTCGTATTTTTGAGATTGACAGTTGTTCTTGTAATGAAATATGCTGAATTTTGAGGGATTTCTCTCTCTGTGCACCTTTAGGGGCTCATTCCCACCCTCCATGTGGTGGTGTAAATCAGCTGTGATCACAGAACAGCAGAAGCCAACTCCTGGGCTGCAGGTTACTTAAACTTCACAAATTGTGACAGCAATAGGCAGCTTTCATTGGACTTAATTTATCTCAAAAAATTAAATCCTTCCCCACCAGTATTAATGTTTCCAGGAAACATGATAGGAAACTCAGCATTTTTACAGCTTTTCTCTGGGTTATACAGCACTGTGCCTGACTGGTTTTTAATAATGGTGAAATAAAGTAACCACCTTTGGAAGATTATAATGAAATAAGCGTAGTTTAGGCTTGGAATTAATACTTTCTGAGATTAATCTCTAACCATCAGGCAAGTTGCTGCTGAACATGCAGGCAGATTTCTTGGGTGGATTCTCTATAAGTTTCTTTTGTGGGGGTGCTCTCCCTAAGTACACTTGAGCATCTCATGTATTTGTTTGGGTTTCCTCTACCTTTAGTTGCTGGGGGAAGAGATGAGCCTTCAGAAGGTAATTTTATACCTTCAAGTTTTAGGAGGTATAGCACACAGCTTGAGACTTGTTAATCTTTCCCAGATGTCTGGTAATGTATAGATGTCTGAACTCCATGAGTTTACCCTAGATCCTAAAGTTTCAGATATTTTCAGTTAACCGAGATTCAGCTCTTCCATTATACCCTGGAATAAAAACGTTTCACATGAGCTTAAATTAGAAAATTCAAATGATGTAATGCTAAAAATGCAAGCTGGGGAAGACAGTCTGTCAGATCTATGTAGTGAAATCCTGCTCTGGGGAAGCACTAACAACAGAAGAGTGTCTTGTCTTGTGCTGCTGGAAGCAGGGGAGAGGTTTGGGCTGGTTTAACCTTAGCCAGTGGAGCTAAGCTGAGCTGGATCAGCTGAGGCCTGTCATGGGGATGCCATCTTTAAGGCAACTATACCAATTAAGTATCATAGAATCACAGAATGGTGTTACAGAATCACAGAATAGTAGGGGTTGGAAGGGACCTCGAGAGATCATCTTGTCCAACCCTCTGCGTGAGCAGGCACACCTAGAGCAGGGTGCACATGATCATGTCCAGGCGGATTTTTGAATGTCTCCAGGGAAGGAGCTCCACAACCTCTCTGGGCAGCCTGTTCCAGTGCTCTGTCACCCTCACAGGAAAGAAGTTTTTTCTCATATTTAAGTGGAACTTCCTGTGTTCCAACTTGCGCCCATTGCCCCTTGTCCTGTCATTGGGCACCATTGAAAAGAGTCCAGTCCCATCCTCCTGACACCCACCCTTCAGATACTTACAAACACTGATAAGGTCCCCCCTCAGTCTTCTCTTGTCCGGGCTGAACAAACCCAGGTCTCTCAGCCTTTCCTCATAAGGGAGATGCTTCAGCCCCTTGATCAACTTTGTGTCTCTCCTCTGGACTTGTTCAAGCAGCTCCCTGTCCTTCTTGAACTGGGGGGCCCAGTATAGTATTTGCATACTGCAGATATTGCAAAGGGCAGCTTTACCAGTGCTACACTGCTATCACTGTAAAGGACAACTTCCCAGTGTTATAAATGAGTGTGTGGCTAGCTAGTTAATAAATGATGTTTTCTTCTATGCTCGCTTGCTGCTACGCTTGACCAAGCTAAGTTTCCAGAACACCTTGCTCTCAGGCTTTGTATAAACCTCTGGTTTTTTTTTACAGTAAATTGCTTGGATCAACACGTCGAAAAGTCTCCGAACAGAGTGGCTTTGATTTGGGAGAGAGATGAGCCTGGCACTGCAGTGCATGTCACATACAGGTATGGCACCTTCTCACAATGCTTTACGATGCCTGGCAATGTGATGGGGTAGGGAGAAGAGCTGCTGCTCTGAAATTAGACTTCTGTGAAACTCTGCTTTCTTCCAAGGTACTCCAGCACGTAAGACATGGAGCCGCAGTACTGTGGCTAGGTTGTGGTGTCATGATGAGATAGCTCCTGAAAAACGGAGGCATGTTCCTGCCGAAAAATTATATTTTTCCCTTGTCTTCTACATGGAGAGGGCTCCCTGATCTCAGACACCTGTATAATAAACATATTACAGGGTGAGAGGTACAGTGCATGTAAGTTGGTGACAGCTACAGAAAATTTCAGATTCAGATCTGGCATTATCTTCTGGTTATGGCATTAATCAGGCCTGCCTGTAGATTCCCTCTCTCTAAGTAGGGGCTTTTAGAAGAGAAGGGCTTGTTTTTTCTCCCTGGCTTATGTTCTCCGCTGCCAGTTTTCTTTTTGCTCATTAGAAGCGTTCATGGGAAAATTTTTGTGAGATGCTTTTGGTTTCAGTACCACAGCAAATGTCTTGGTGTAAACAACATCTTGTGTTGATGGTCAATAGCCAAATACAGATTCCTGGCCGGAGGGGATTTGAAGCCTCCTCTGTTCCTCTTCCCCATCCTCAGTGCAGTTTAGAGCAACCTTGGGGCTGCTCTGAGTGATGCTGACTTGTAATTGCTGCTATAGATTGTAGGGCTTCTTAGAATATGGCAGTTTTTAAGCATATTTCTCTTCTCCCTGCTATGTGTTCTCATTTAGGAGACACGGCTGCCTGCAAAAAAGACTTTTACATCATCTGTCTCTCTAGTAAGAGTTAGAGTCAAAGGTTTCCCAGACTTGTATGTTTTTCAGTGAGTATTTTAGGGAGCCAGATGTTTTATCTGCTGGATCAGAAAGCAGAGGAGACTTAGGAAGTCCTGGCATCTGACCTTTTTAAAAAATGTTTTCTGTAGCTTGTTGATAGTTGGCATTTCTGGAGCTTCTTGAGCCTGACTAGGTTCTGGTGGTCTGGTTCTCACTTCCAGCATTTATCAAAGCTCCTGAAAATATTATTCATTGGAATGAAGAAGCTGGTCAGCAGGGAGGAGTGGGTGTACAAATAGCTTTGAGAGGTTAGTGCTCCATGCAACTGAAATAAACACTGTCTTATATAAAGCTGTGGAAGAAGTGGATTGATTTTAATCTTGGTATTGTTATTTGATGGGCTGTGTAGGCACGTTGTGATGCAAATGTGTTGTAACCAACTGGGTAGCTTGGTTAAATGCTTTGAGTTTTGCTTTTGCCATTCTGGTGGTAGAAAAGGAGATGGTATCGAAGGCTTCTCCCAGAGTTTGGGGTGGTGTATGTACTTCTGCTCTATTCATGCCCCAGGTGTGAAAATGGGGGTAGGTCAGAGGTGGGGATTATTCTCTGAATAATCTGAGAAGGAGATCAGCCCATCAGATAGCACAGTTTTATTCAAGGCAACTCTAGCCTCCCCCTTAGGCTGTGCTACTTGAAATGTGCTGAGCTGCTCCAGACCCTAAACCATCTTCTTGGGATCTCTGGAGAAATGAAGAGGCCTTTCTGAACAGCNNNNGTGATTGTTGTGGCTTGAAGACAAGTAAGTAACCCGCATCAGAAAACTGAATCCATGTTTGTGCAGCCTTGCAAAGATAGAGCAACTAGCAACCCGAAGAACATCCAAGTAAAAGACAAGTTGGCAACCTCTGTTTTCAAACTTATGCTTGTATTTGAGAGCCATGTTCCTGTTTCTGCTTGTTGCTGTTTTGTGGCGGAAAGCATATCAGAAAAAGAAGTAGCTCAGAAGCTGTGATGCTAGTTAAGTAATCTGTCGAGAGCCTTCTGTAGCAGGGTGATCTCTGCATTCCAGCCTTAGTGTGAAGAGGGAATGAGAGGGATGCTGGATATCAGGAGGACACAAACTCTGGTGTCTGTGGTAGAGGAGATGTGCCCCTTTCCTTAGGATCTGGATTCGCTGTCAATGGGACAGCAGCCTTAAAGTCATGCACTAGGAAGGTAAAGACCTTAATTTGGCCATTGTTTCATGGACCAGCTTTGAGGAAGGTCTTGGAATCTCATGTGGGAGGTGTCCAGGGCTTAGGTGCAGAGAAGTACAAGGTGCCATTTTGTTGCAAAGCTTGCTGCTATGAACTTCTTTTCTTTATAGATAAGCCCTGGGTGGCACAAGGAAAGAGACGGCTGCTGGTGTGGGTGCTCTTCTTTCTCCTCTGGGGAGCTGTCAGGGGCAAGAAAACAGCTTAGCACTGGCCCTGTTCCCATCACAGCCTGCAAAGGAAGCAGGCGGCTGTGCAGGAAAAGGGCTGGAACAGGCTTCCTCCTTCCCGAGGAAGGGGAGAACCTTGGTCAGCGGGGACTCCTCCGTGCATTAGGAACAAAATGCAGCTGCATTGGAAAGTACTGTCCCAGCTTGCTCACCCCTGGGAGAAATAAGAGCCTCCATTTGCCTCTGCTGCCCCACTACCTGCCTAACTTGCAGCAAGCAAAGAGCTGATGGGACTGTGCCATAAGCCAGTCTACATCCCTATGCGTGCTTGTCAGCAAGGTGGGTTGTGTTTATGCAACAAAGTTCAAGTACTCTGTGCTAGGAGAGGAAATCAAACATCATACTGGCAAAGATACACAAAGCCATGGGTGAACCATTTTAGTTTTGATTGAACAATGGTTGCTGCCCTTACAAGCTCAGTTGTGATGATCTTTTTCACTGTGAGTTTTGTACTGTGTCTCCAGCTGATGCAACTCAGCCTTTTGGGAAAAAAAAGTCCCCTGGCCCTTCTTGTTCTTTTTTACCCTTCTGGGTTTCATTTTTATAAGCTAGAAATTAAAAATATCTCTGTTTTTGAATGGGAAGGCAGGAGACTTGTTTTTGTACTGTTTTGTGACAACAGGGCACACAACCCTCCTGAGATTTGGTGGCTGCAGCCAGAAAAGTGGGGACAGATCACCTCAATCTATTATCAAGAGGTTTGGCTCTCTGGAGGCTGAACCACCATAAAACCATTGATGGGGCCTGGCAAAATAGCAGTTAACCCGCAGGAGTGTGCTGCTGTAAGCAGCCAGCTGAATTTGTAGGCAGAAGGGTCCAACCTGCTGGGAATGTTTTGTCCTGCTCTGTGGATGTTGTCAGGGCCCTGGAGCTCTGAAACTTTGCAGAGGAATTCCCCAACATGTTGCCGAGCATGGGTTTTAAAGGGCACTGTATTATCAAGTGCCTTATATAAGCAGGCGGAGTTGGTGGCTGGAACTGCTGGGTTGTAGCCTCTATAAGCTTAGCAACAGGGTATATTAAAGACAGCAGCTAAAGCTATGCCAGACCTCCCCCTGTCCAGCATGGGGATGTTTATTCTCTCTGGTGTTCCCTTGTTTACCATGGTCTCTACAATTTAGCCACTTGTGAGCCAGTGTTTTCTAGCTCTGCAAAATTCTGTGGATGTTGCCAAAGGGAGCTGTGTGAAGAAGCGGGCAGCAGTACGTGTTAGCTAACCTGTTTTTGCAAAGAGTTGCAGGCTGGGTCTTAACGAAAGGGTTTTAATTTACAAAGGAGTTCACTCCGGTGCAGAAAATGTTGTGGGCAGAGGGAAAGTTCAAATGCAAAATGCAAAGTAGGGAGAGGAAAGCTGAAGCTGAGGGACCAGAAATAGGGTCCTAGGTAGCTTTTTGTAAGGTCCTAGGTAGGTGGGAGAGAAGTGGTTGGACATCTTTGTTAGCCGTATCACAGCTATGCCTTTAACAAGCCTTTAACAAGATGGTGGTTCCTCAGCCCGAGCTGAAATGGTTGAAATTGTATTAAAGATCACAGTGAAGACTGCAGCTGGAAGCCATGGGGGTACTTACCAGGCTGTGCAATGTGGAAGGTGTGTTTCTCATTGACAGCAAACTCTTCCTTCTTTCTAAAGTTGGCTTCCTAAGTTGAAGTTGCCAGTAAATCTTGTCGAGGCTTTCGGTTTTCCCCATCCAAGGCAGCTCAGGGACTTTTCACTTTCTCACCTGAAAAAAGTCACAAGGGGTTTTCCTTGCCTTGGGTTCAGGATGTCTGCAGGAAGACTCAACAATTCTGCTCAGCTTAGCAATTGAACCTACAGCCAAAAAGCCCCATGTTGAGCTTTATATTTTTCAGTTATTCTCACTTAAATGGAAAAATGTTGTTTTCCTTTTGGTGAAAAAAGGAAACACATATTTTCTCTATTTAGCAAAAAGTGAGGGAAATGGAGGGTTAAACTGAGGCACTGTCACAGAAGCTGCAGTGAGAGGTGAAGAGGCTTGTGCTTTATCTTTGTGACCAGAACATTGACCCAGGAAGAAGGGATGGGTGTGAAGACATACTGTGTCCCAGGGTACTTGAACCCACACCTCAAATAACAGTGCCTGTGGTGCTGTGATCGCAAGGTATAGAGGCAGGCTTTGAACTCTGCTGCTTCACGGTAATTAATGTAAAGCAATGGCTAGGAGGTGAGATATGAGGGTGTTGGGCTGAGAGATGCCCAGATCTGTGTGGGTTTTTTTTTGTTTTTGTTTTGTTTGTTTGTTTTTCTTTTTTCACTAACTTGTTTGGGGTGTTTGACCTGAATTTTCAAGTAGTTTCAGCCTGATCCAAACTATAGTTTCCAGGAAATAAACTGGTCACTGCAAGAAATGTTCAACACAGCTGTAGTGCTTTAGACAACAGAGAACATGGCTTGTGCTGAGCCTCCTAAACAGGCAATGTCAAAGCCCATATATGGCATTGAATATATTAGGAAAATGTGTAGAAATGCTTTGCAAAAGGTTCCTTCCCAAAGAATGCCTTGATGCAATTTTTTTTTGGATGTAAAAAGAACTGGCTTCCTTTAGAAAGCCACAGGCTGTCTTGCTGTGGCAAAAGATAGCGTCAGACTTGTTGGAAAAATGTTTCCCTAAATTTGCCAGAGAAATGCCATGTGTTGATGATGGGTTTTACAGGAGTCGTTCCAGACATTGAGCAATGGGCTTTGGAAACACAGGCACCACTGTATCTGGGGAGGGATCTGGGAGAAATGTGGTCTGGTAGTTTCTGAACAGCGATGTTGTAAAGATAGGGAGAGAAGTGCTGCATCTGTTAGATTAAACAGAAGTACTGGCCTGAACAGTGCCAGCCTGTGCTCCTGCTCTTGTCGCCCTATGCCTGTTCTCTTTCATGCCACACCCTGTGCCTCCACTTCTCAAGGCCTCTTATCATACCAGGCCTGTATTTCTTTATACTACCTCATTATGTTAGGGTTGTAAAGCATGATGGTAGCATAACAAGATAAAGAAGCATTAAAAAAATTAGCCGTGGTTACCTGGTCAATTAGAAGAATTGCTGTTAGAGCTAAACCAGGTGTTACAAGGCTGCAGGTAAATCAAGAACTCAGACAGAGCAAATATCACAAGCTGCATTCCCAAGACCCTGCAAACTTGGTACAAAGCCTGTGGCATGTTGCTTGCCATAGCAGTACTGTGTTACAGTGCTGCAGTGAGACAACAGGAGCAGACTGCTCTGTCTCTGAAAGGAGATGACAGAAATCAGTGATCAGGAGAGCAAACCCAAGAGCAGCTCTGTGATGGGGTGGTCATTATGAACGTGAAGGGGGGGATTTATGTGCAGCCCAGCCTCTCCCTGCTTCGTTTTTTGTTGGCACAGGGGGAGAGCTGGCTCTCCACAGACGTCTTGTGCATTGTGTTTAAAGCATGTCAGTGTGTCAGCTGCACCCTGAGCCGGCATGTCACTGGGGTAAGATGGTGCTTCCCTCTGGTTCTGCTGGTGCAGGGTTGGGATGGGTAAATTCATGTGAAATCCATGTTCAGCAGCTCTCTACTCGCACACTTGCAGTACAATGAATGGGGTGGACTTGTCTGCATTTTCAGTTAAAAGATAACATTTTCTGAAAGCAAGTCCAGAATGTCCTCCATATGTCATAATTTTTCACCTTCCCTGCCTATGTTCATTAATGCGCCTACCATCTCCCTGGCTTGCTTTGCTTTAAAAGCACATACTATATATACTGTTCTTTCTCCTGTGCAAATGGCCTTGCCTCCTGGGTCCAACTGGTTGCTGCTTCCCTATTTCTCAGCTTGACCCTGATACTTTACCCACTGGAATGGCATTCTGCTGCCTGGTTTGCTTTCTTATTTCCTCTCAGCTCTTATGATCTGCTTTTGCAGAGGATCTGCAGACTGTTGCACCATGAACTAACTTTGCAGTTTCTCAGCTGTCTCTGTGCAGAGGTGCCGGGCACTTCCTTTTGTTGTGGCACATTTCCTCCTGCAGTGGCTCTGCAGATAGCCTCTTGTTGTCTGCCTGGTTTGCATGCAAGGAGCCAGATGCCCCGGTACCCTCTGTGTGCCCAGTGGCTTTGTCCGTCTCTGGTGGTTGTCCTGCCTGCCTCTGCTGAGCGTAGTGCCCTGCTCCATGCTGTCTGCTTGGGCAGCTGCACTGAAATCCTTTGGAGTGCAGGCAGGTGGCAATGCTGCAAGGATCACTTGGGGTTTTGCCTTTCTCCCTCTTTTTGTGGCTCGCAGAAGGAGTGAACATCTGCTACGAGCCTCTGGCTGCCCTGTGTCCTTCACTGGCAATGGCTGAACCCTTTCAGGGTAGATATTTTTACTCTAAGCCTTTACTTCCTCTACCCTTCCTCTGTATCCCGTTTCAGTGCAGGCAGAAGCTAAGTAAAGATGCCTTCTTTTGCACTGTCTCACCGGCTCCAGGGTGACAGCATCTAGCTCTGTTGAGCATCTGATGTATGTTTTCAGGAGATGTGCTTTGCTACCAACACACCTCCTGGGTGAGGATGGGAGGCAGATCCTTCCCTGTACACAGCCCACCAGCATTTGATGGCATTGCCTCTGTGCCAAGGGTGGGGCAGTGCTGGGCTTAAGGCCAGGATTGCTTTTGGCTCTTCTAACCTTGTGTGATGGAGGGACCGCAATGCCAAGCTTGGCAACATTAGCAGGTTGGGAGTATAATGGCCATGGTTTCCTCCTGTTCAGTTCAGTTAGGTCTGTCCCACCCAGTTCTGTTGGTCAGCGACCCTGCAGGGTGCTCGTTCCACCCTGAGACTTAACCCCTAGGTTAAGTACCGAAAATGTGTAACCTGCTGGCATATACTAATTGCTTGCCTGTTAGATAGCAAAACATGTGTGAAGGAGTGAGGGAGTCAAGGGAAGGATTCCTGACCTAGCATTTCTGCTAACTCCCTTTCTTGAACTGGAGGGGAAGACTTAGTTGCTGTACAGGAGCCAGAAGACACACCTGATGCACAGGGATTTGTGGGTTTCTTTGTTGGAGTTCTTGGATTCACCTTCTCTTTGCCTTTGTGTCCATTCCCCCATGTGCTGCACCACAAAGGGACCTCCAAGGCTTTCCTATCTCGGCCTTTCAGAGCACAAAGGAGAAGGCAAAGTGAATAGATCCGGGGTAAAGACTTTGTCCTTATTGTCTGTCAGCTTGCTTACATGCTCTTATGAAGGAAATCTTAAATTTGGGTTCATCATAAAAAACCAATGAGAGCTTCTGCCATGATGGTCACTGAGTCCTGAATAAGAAAGCCAACCACAGAGTTGCTCAGAAAGGATGCCCTAGCCAGAGCTCTTCTGGCATTTCTGTTCAGGAGAAAGAGGCTGCAGCTCTGAAAGCGCTTGGGTATTTTCCTTTGTGGATAAGTGGTTTTTATTTTGTTTCCTCACAACTGCCTGCCTGGGGTTTGTTTCAGTTCCTGTGCTCTGCAGTTGAGCAGCTTAGTTATGTTTTGTCTCTTTAATATTTATCCACTTTGAGATTTTTCTCTAATGCAGCATCAGATGAATTCTGGACCAGGGAATGTGACCTTTCAGGACAAGGCACAAAACCAAACATTGGGTGGGAATTCATTATTGCACAGAGTTGCTCTGTTCATGAACTTAGTAAAAGTAAGGAAAATAGTACATCTAACAGACTGTGCACTGCTGTAGATAACAGGAACATGCAGGATCATGAAGTGCTTGGGAAGAGGTATTTAAGTTGTGCTTTAGAGTTTATGCTGATCTCGAGCTGTAAGGGATTAGGAGGAAATTCAGTCTGGGGTAAAGCCACTACATATCTGCTTTCTGCAGGGTTGTGGTCTCTCTGCAGTGGCAGCTGTTGCCAGCTACTGCCAGAGAGCAGGCACTGAGCGTGTCTGGCCACCTCTCTGAGTTCCTGTACTTCAGGAGTGGTCTATTTACTTAATGCTGCAGGAATAGTCTTAAAATAAATAACACAAAGTGCTGTGGCTGGGATTCGAGGCTTATTTTCCTTATCTTCCAAAACATGGCAAGGAAATGGTATTCCTCCAGCCGTCACTGTATCTGTCTTCATATTTTCTCTATGGCTGTGTTGCTTCACTGCCCTCACAGCACAGATGGAGTTTTATCCTAAAGAAGTTAACATGCCAAGTTATTCTCTGCCTGTGGTTTTGTTATGACATTTCTAAAGTGGAGCATCCAGGCTTTGCCTATTTCCAACTTGCATTGGTTTAAAAAAAGAAACAAAACAATTTTTGATGGACCGAAAACAATGTTTCATTTTATTTTCAGCTTAGACACCAGCTGAAAACTGATTTTGTTTGTTTGTCACAGCTCACAGTTCTGTGAGATAAGGATACATTGATAGATTCATGCTTTACAACTTATTATGGTATGCAGACCCCCAAAATTCATTTGTTTGTTAGCAGTTTTTAGAATCCCTGGTGGTGTAGCTTACAGACCACCAAGCATTCACAAAGGACAGGAAGTAGGGAGTGCTAGGGAGTAGAAGATACCCCTCCCCTCTGGGCCTCAGTACTCAGTGAGTTCCTGAACCCAGAGGACAATTTTCATTCCTGCTGGACTCTGCGAGTCTTCTCCTCTGAGCTGATGGTTGGCACCAGTAAAGTAGAAGGCTCTGCTGCCCCCCATGAGGGTCACCTCCTTCTTTGGTGTGAGACCACTCCTCACCTGACACAGTTACCTGCCTTCTTCTCAGGGCCCTTCTGCTGTAGGCACACAAAGCTGTTCAGTTCATGACAGCATCTTGGTCCCAGGCATGCCTGCAATTATGTTATCCCCCATGCAGGCATCAGAAAAAGTGTATGTGCAAATCCTTGCCCACAAACTGCTTTTTTGTTCCTTAGAGGAATGTTTTTGCTATTAAGTCAGCACATCACAGCGGCAGGCCCTGTGAAAAGAGCCTTTGTTCCTGTTCTTGGTGTTCCCATGTTTCTTTGTGCGAGAGTGGCTGCAGTTTTACTCCGGTGAGAGCAGTACCTCCATTCTGTGAGGCTGTTGCACTCTGCTGTGCAACGAGGTGAAGTGACAACAGAGGAATTCAGGCTGTAGGTGAATTGGCCCTGATGAGAGTCTTGTAAAATCTGCCACTTACCCAAGTATCTCAGGACTTAATTTTGATTCTCCTTTTCTTCCTTATGCATGCAAATGTGTCATTTACCCTTGTAATTAAAAGAGAAACTGCTAGTTGTGAAGTACTTCCAGCAGTTCTCCAACATAAACACTGCTGTGAGTCTTTGGACAGCAGCTTCCATTTTGTCTTGTGTTTATCCCACACATGTTCCCAGTAGCTTTCGACTGACCCTTGTCAGTATAAAAGGCATCAAGGATGGCTAAAATGGACACCGACTTCTGGATGTAGCAGGACAGCCACTGGCTACCCACACCAGAGCCCAGCAGCTCTGGGCAGTGCCTGCAGCTCTCACTTGCTTGTCCTTCTGCAGCAAGCATGGCTTTCTGCTCCCGTTTTCTTCTCTCCCCAGTGGCAGGAGCAGTCTGGCTCTGACCACACCCCAGACCACCCTTCTTTAAGATGCAAAAGCTGTCATACCCTATACTGCTGAGATGACAGGGTCCAGAGGTGATTGCGATGCTTTGCTTGGTTCAGGTTCATCCTTTTTTTGCTCCCCCTCATAAAACAGGTTGCATGGTCACATGACAATGTTGCTTCTGTGCCACAGGGAACTTCTGGATCTGACTTGCCGTCTTGCCAACACCCTGAAGAAATATGGGATACAGAAAGGGGACAAGGTGGCCATCTATATGTCTGTGTCTCCCTTGTCTGTGGCAGCCATGCTGGCTTGCGCCAGGATTGGTGCTGTTCACACTGTGGTCTTTGCTGGATTCAGCGCAGAGTCCTTAGCTGGGAGGATCATGGACTGTAAGTAGATGCAGACCGGGGAACAAATCCCTCTGGTCAGTGCTCCAAGACAGATCCTAATTCTGTGTTTTCTTGTCAGAAGGAGAAAAGGTTCCTTCTCAGCTGGTGGGACATTTCACTCTCCTTTGCAAAGTACTGTGAAGAGCCTTTTCTTTAGTGGCAGATGCAGTATCATCTGGCCTTAAAATATTTTACAAATTGCTTAACATTCAGTCTGCGCTGGGTTACTGCCAGACAGCAGTGAAGCTGGAGGGAAAACCAGAGCTTAGGGATGGGGCCTGATTTGTTCTTTCATAGCATAATTGCAGTGTTTCTTTGATACCCCTGCACAGTGCTAATTCTGCAATCTCAATTGTGATACTGTGATTTATGTATAGCACTGGAAGTATTGGCAGCCTGCCCCCACTTTGTTAGCCGTTGTACCAACAGACAGATCTGTTCTTACCCCAAGGCACTTGTAGTGTGATTAGGTAAAAAGGAATGCTAAAAATACCAGCAGAAGAACAAAATAGCAAGTGGCTCATGTCCTAGCAGTCATGTCAGTTTCTTTATGGCTAGTGTGTGAGGGAGTAAGTCTTACAGCAATTTTGATGCTTTTTTTTTTCTGGTTTAGTAGAGTTAATCTATAGAGGGCAAGTGCACATTTTGTTTGTCCCTCTGTTTTGGCCACTTGTGTGTAGGTGATGGGCTAAAGAACCATTTCTCTGCAGCCGCAGTTCTGTAATAACATAATGTGGTACAATTTGAGGTGCTCTGCCAGAGTGCTGCTGTGTGCTGTGGCTTCCAGGAGGCTTCCCTTCAAGCTACAGGTGAGTTTCAGAAGGCTGCATGTGTCTCAGAGCAGGGTAATGCCTCTGAGAGGCTGTTGAGTTTGGTACTGTTCACTTCAGTTTGCAATGGACACTTACATGAAGCCCCAGAGAGAGGATGAGAGAGAGGCAAAGGTTCTTGTTCGCTAGGGTTGCAGGAAGTCTTGCACTGGTTTCAGTGTGTGAGCTGTTAGGCTAAAGCAGCAGATTTCACTATAACACAGGTAACTGGGAAGAAGCTGTTCTGCATGTTGGCTTTGCTAGGCAGGAATAGAGGCATTTAAATTGCAGTGAGTGGTACTTAGACTAGACATTGGGAAAGACTTTCTCGTGTTCATGATAGGCATTGGAGTGGACTGGTGGGGAGAAGGTAGAATACCTACCATTGGAGTGTTTTACGAAGATTGGACTGACAGCTGTCAGAAATGGTTTAGCTGCAGTGGACCCTGCCTTGGGGTGGAGGAGATGGACTAGATAACCTATGAAGGTTCCAGCTACCCCTAATCTCTGTGGGTGTCAGGTTTTAAAGTGTATTCATCAGTGTCACTGACTGGTTTTGATTGATAGAAATTCTGTGTATTTGTCACACACGTTGCCCTATACATCATCCCCAAATGTGCACATACTAGCCTGGAAGACAGGCTGGTATGTCTGCTAATTTTTTCTCTTTTTAGCTAGATGCAAAGCAGTTATCACCTACAACCAGGGAGTTAGGGGAGGCCGAACCATACAGCTGAAGGCGACTGTGGATGAAGCTGTTAAGAACTGTCCAAGCATCGAACATATCTTTGTGGCTCAGAGGACAGATAACAAAGTCCAGATGGGTGACCATGATATTCCCCTTGAGGAGGTATGTTGGTATTGGTAAACCTTGCCTGTTTCCCCTGATGTTTCTTGAAGTATGTGATGTCTACTGTGCTGGGGGGGAGAAATACAGTGCGCTAATGTACGGACCACCTAACACAGACATCTCTGAGACCCGATGCAAGGCTGTTCAGAACATGTGCATGAGAGTCTTGCTGAATGTGTAGATCATCCACACTCTGATATTTGGCTTTGGTCTTTGATCTGCTGTACGCTACACTGGAAATCAGCAGTCTCCATACTTCCCTTACGTATGTAAGGTAAGGTGAGCTAAAAGCCTGCGAAGCAGCTGCAGTACTGCAGCTTGGCACTCTAGTGTAGCTGCACCAGCCAGCAATGACTGGCCTTTATGCTGTCTCTGGAGCAGGTTTTCAGTGTGTGCTGGTCTTCCCATGCTGCGACAGTACCCCAGTGGGCTAATGGATACAGCTTTGTTGCAGTGACAGCATCTGTAGGTCCCTGCAGTCACCTAGCTCTGTAGACACCCACTGGCACTCTGGATAACTTCTTTTAGGTCTGAGTGTTGCCTAGATCATGTTTCTTTCCATCTGTGCCTTTTGGACTTGAGTTCTGCAGATGAAAAGAAGATGCCTCTTATGGCATCTGGATCTTCATCCTCAAATAGATTGCCTGTATTTACAGTCTGCTAGGATTGTGAGT
This sequence comes from Anhinga rufa, assembly GCA_013400875.1. Taxonomy (NCBI): domain Eukaryota; kingdom Metazoa; phylum Chordata; class Aves; order Suliformes; family Anhingidae; genus Anhinga; species Anhinga rufa. The sequence goes on along the minus strand of VZTV01084137.1, from coordinate 13,166 downwards.
TGAAGCAGCTCAATCTATGTCTGATTCATCTCAGCATGGGCAAGCAGTATGTTGCTCCATTTTAGTAGTCTTGCAAACAGTGCTGAGATTTAAGGAATGAGTGTTTCCTGAGACCCAGTGTGCACGGATACCGTGGCTGTTGCTGTTATACCGTGTTCAGGCATTCTGTTACAGTTTGACATATGCACTTTCAGACTGGACAGTGTTGAAAGGCAGTGCAGAAATAATCAAGTTCCTGGAGAGGCTTAATACAGCCTATGGACAGTGTCGTGGTTACCCCATGATGGGAGGACAGTGATGGCTTGGGAATATTTAGAACCTGTACTTCCTGGGGAAGAAAACAGCAGTCATTTAAATGTGTTTAGCTGGTACACATGGGACTGCAGCCTAATGCAGAAGTAGTTTTATCAGTTTGCTGGCAGCAGTAAACAGAAACTAGTCATTGTAATAATGCCTGGAAATTACCCTTCTGCAGCCAAGATAATTACTCAGGAGTCCCTGTGCTGGTCACATGAGATAGGAGCAACTACTAGGGTAAGTTAAACAGAGAAGGCAGGTCTTGCTCCTTCTTACTCCAAAAAGCACATTCTGATGATTTTCCTTAGCCTGCAAACAGCTAGAGGCGCTTTGGTGATCCAAGAGCTGAGCTCAGCCCATTGTCAGTCTGAAACATAAGAAGAATTAAACCATTAATGCTGTTAACCCTATCATAATTACTGATCTTTACAGCAGTTGTGCTTTCCAGCTCTTGTGCCATGGCTTACTGCAAATTTAAGCTCATGTTGTAATGGAGAACTCCATTTTAGTTTCAAAAACTGGCAAGTCAGCCTGAATTGGCAGTGCTGAAATGTCACAATAAATACCTGAGATGAGCAGGAGTGCTGTAACTCAGAGGCTGAGAATTACATCTGACCCTATCAACTCTTCATATTTTATTAAGCTTTGTTTGTCACAGTTTAAAACAACTGGACCTGCCATTGGTAGTGTTCACTTGTAAGTAAAGTGTGTTTACAGTGAATACTTGGCAGTACCTAGAAATGGGTCCAAAGAATGACCTAATAATCCTTCCAGGAATCATTATTCAGCTAGGACAGCACAGAGCTTGAGAGAAGCAGGCCAGCTATGCTTTTTTTACAGCCATATGTTGAGCACCTGGAACACACAGTGATTATTGTGAGTTTGTACATGGATAAGAAAAATGTTCAACCTCATCCTGAAAAATCTTAGTCTAGGCAGACAAGCCCTCTGCTATTAAAAGGTTCAGTGACCACAAACATCTCTTTCAAAGCACATTATTTCCCCTTCCTCTGCTGGACTGGGCACACAAGATGGACCAAAAGTTTCCTCTGGCCTAGTAGGACATTGCATCCTTCCCTCCTGTGGTTCTGACTATAGGGGTGAGGAGAGGGTCTCACCCACCTGGCCAAGTAGTGGAGTACGAGGAGACTGACGGAGGCAGGAGAATAAAGCACTCTCCTTCTCATGGGTAGAAGCAATCAGAATTCCAGGATCAAATGGACACTGCTGGGGCCAGGGAAGGGAGATAAATGCCCAGTTTAACTGTAGCACTGCAGTTTTAAAAGGAAAGGGAAGGTCTTAAAACAGTATCCAGTCAGCCTTGCTGCTGCTGTCAAGTGTGGCTCATGTTTGCAGTCACACTTTGATTTTCTACCAGCAGCTTGCAAAGCCTTGAAATGTAAGCTATGAGCTACCATTTTTCTCTTGAAATGTTATTTTATCTGGCCCATTCCCCTTGACTTCTGCACCTAGCAGAGGTATTAGTGGAAAGGCTAGGTTCTATGCGTCCACAGGAACCTTTCCACTAGGTGAGCACTTATAACCTATGATACATTCGTGGACGTTAGTGAGGGGGCAACAGCAACAGTGGTTCTTGTCTCTGGACACTGCTGACATGCTTACAGATGGAGTATTGGTTGGCTCCATATAGTCAAAGTCTTTCTGTCATTACCACCTTTTTTTCCTTAGGAGATGGCCAAGGCTGCTTCTGTATGTACTCCAGAGAGCATGGACAGTGAAGATATGCTTTTCATTCTGTATACCTCAGGCAGCACTGGGAAACCAAAAGGAATTGTTCACACCCAGGCTGGATACCTGTTGTACTCTGCTCTCACGCACAAGGTAACTCGGCTGCATCCTCTGGAAAAGGTTCACTTACCTTCTGACAGTACTAACGAGAGGGACTTGGACTGGTGAGGGGTGCTGTATTCTGTATTTGCTGCCCAGTTGGCTTATTGGGTGTATAGAAACTGAAAAATCTCTGAGAACGTGTAATTAATCTTCAGGATTTGTTCCTGGGGAATATAATATTCTGCAAACCAGAGCCTAGAGTTACTAAAGGAAGGAAACTGCAGTGCTGCTACTTTTGCATTTAAAGTGTGCTAGTGTTGCAGGCCAGCATTTGTGGACGTTAAAGTGATGCAGCTGAGGAGATTCTGGTAAGCATCTTACTGGCATTGGTAATGTGGGTGGTATTTTAGTATTTTGCAGTGGGATGCTGGCCTTTTTTATTTCACAGAGGATCTGGACTCTTAAAACAACCTCTTTGCATACCACTTGTGTGAAGATGAAAAATTATGATCGTGTTCTGTGATTGCACCTTTGCGCTGCTTTTCTATGTGATCTAGTCTAAATGTTTTAACCCCCTTTCTCACAAAAAAAAGAAGTCAAGGCACTGCTTCTTGAAGCTTCTGGTCTGAGCTCTGCATATGGAAAGGTAATAGTGAAATGTGGATAGGAGTGTGTTGAAAGATCTCCATCTGGCTTTAATGGTATCACCCCGTTTGTAATCACACACAATTCAGGCAGAGGTTTTGTTTCTTTAGGCTGACACAGTTGAATTTTTAGAAGATTTGAATGTGCAAGTATCAGACTTCTCTGCATGAAGGGTATTTATTATCTCAGATTTTCTAAGTGACAGTATAATCTCCAAGGCATCTCTTTCTTTCTTAGTGCAGAAAGTAGATCCTGCACCCTGGTGCAGACATGCAGGCAGGCACTGTATGCAGCTGCGGTCCCTTTAGAGGTACTTCAGAGCCTGAGAGGGAAAGGCGCTTGCAAAAGTAAGGTGAGAATTGGCTCTCCTAGGTAGAGGGATCAGCTGACCTGTGTGGCCTCTGTGGTCTTTGCACATCCATATGTGACACTCTTGTTACACACTCATGGGGTTTTCTTTCAGTTCTGATCCACTTTATTTCATTTAAGACTTAAAGCTGACTCAGCCTTATGAGTCAGGACTTCTTCACCATATGGTAGAGGAGTTAGGTTTACAGTGGGAAGCATTTTCCGTAACTAAGATGAGAGAATGAATTCTCCAAGATTTTTATCTTGAAGTTGATGAGGGAGAGGTGAGCATCTGGAAAGTGATACACTGAGAGAGAAGCTGCACATTTCTCACAAAATGTTTCATGGGCACATATCAGTTTCTCCAGCTTTCTCATGGAAACCTGTTTATATTTGTGAGGGGTCTGAGCCTCTGAGGCCCTGAAGTTCACAGTAAGCTCTCCCATGTGAACTGCTTGGAGTAGACAACCTTAGGTATCCAGGACTCTGGGCTTTGATTGTAAGCTTTGTTGCTTCAGTCCTAGCAGCTGCTGGTACAGCCATGCTCCCTGTATGCTTGCAAAAGCAGTCAGGAGCCTGGAAGCCCTGGTATTGGTGCCTCTGACTTGCTTCCTCACCCTGGGCTTGCCTTTGTGTTGCTGTGTCCTATGTGCCTGGCTCCACTCGCCCTGTGCACTCTCTTGTTCCCACTTGGATGTCCAGTCCAGCACCCTACCTTTCAGCTCTTTGCACCTGCAAACAGAAAGTCATCTGGCCTTACATTTTTGTCTTTGCAGTATGTATTTGACTACCAGCAAGGGGATGTTTTTGGCTGTGTGGCTGACATTGGCTGGATCACGGGACATAGCTATGTTGTGTATGGACCACTCTGCAATGGAGCCACCTCTGTTCTGTTTGAAAGCACTCCAGTGTACCCTGACCCAGGTGAGGAAGTGGTGGGCAAAGGTTTGCCTAGACATGGCAGTGTGACAAAAGAGATTCAGAAACCTGTCTGGTGTGACCTGCCTGCTCAGGGGAGGTAAGCTCTGTTTCTTTGGAACATGTGTCTGCGACATTCAGGAACATTTGTGCATCCAGGGTGAAAAAAAGTTGCCATTGGTCTTGCTCTATACTCACAGTAGTCACAGCTTTAGCTTTGGGTGTTAACCTTCCTGCTGAGCATTTGTGGTGGTATGTCAGTGCTAGACAGATAAAAAAGCCTGTTTGACATCTTATAGGTCGTTACTGGGAAGTGGTACAACGGTTGAAAATTAATCAGTTTTATGGAGCACCTACGGCCATACGCTTGCTGCTGAACTATGGAGAAGAGTGGGTGAAGAAATATGACAGATCTTCCTTGAAGACCTTGGGATCAGGTAAGGGGCATGTAATCCTCTTTTGAAAAAGACAGGGGGTTCTAGCTGGTAAAATGAAGGTACCAGAGGAGCTCGGCTGACCAGATGGGATGTGGTTAAAATCAGGCTCCCTGTCTGGCTTTTCAGATATTTTCTCAGCAGAAGGAGAAAGAAAGTGAAGTTGGGGTCACTGAACCGTAGTGTGATTGCCTGTTCCCTAGCTTATTTTGCAGGATCACATTCTCTGCTAAAAAGTTTCATCCAGTGGTAAATGACATCACTTTGAATTTTACTGGCTTAGGAGACCCAAGCAGCATTTTCCTGCATTTTTTTGGGATACTAGAGGTTCTTATACATGACCTGCACTGATGAGTTACTTTCAGTGGTATTTATTGCTTGCCTTTTGGTCTCAATGGAAAAAGTCAGTCCTCAGTTACATGAGTGCATTGCAGTCCTTTGCCCATCCCAGCAAAAATGCTGTAAGCGTTCTGCTCAAAGATCATGCATTCAGCATGTTGTGCACTAAAAGGGAGAATGAACTGCCTGCAACCCCCTGAGTCTCAGGCTGCTTCCTTTCTTATTTTGGTCTAGTGGGAGAGCCCATCAACCACGAAGCTTGGCAGTGGTTCTACCATGTGGTGGGAGAAGGGCGCTGCACCCTCGTGGACACATGGTGGCAGACAGGTAAAAGGCATCCTTTGGGGAGCGTGGAGGGCCCTGACTGTTGGCAGGTTGCTGGTTCGTAGAGAAGAATTAATGCATTTCAGTTGGATCCAACTGTCAAAAAAACCCTCCTGGCGTTTTGATCAGCTCTTGAAAGTCACTGGGGAGTTTCAGCACATAATAGCAATGTAAGAGTGTATAAAAACGATGTTGGGGTTTTTTTGTTTCTTTTCCCCTCTAAATGTTCTTTGATATTTTGAATGCTGGAAAATCTCAATTGGTTCTAGAAACAGGAGGCAGAAATTGAATTTCTGGGCAAAGCTGGGAGTAGGCAGCTTGAATTAGAAACCTAATTTTCAATTCTTTATCCAACTGTACTTACCTTGATATGGTCTTATCATAAAAAGGCATTCATAGCACTATGTAGCTACAATCTGCAGTTAAGTATGCTTTGTTTCCCTTCCTGGGAACAATCAGGAGGGGAGGATGGAAAATTGAGCTGTGTAGTCAAAGGGACCTAGTGCAACTGCTCTGGCAGATTGGAAGTGGAGTGAGAGGAGGCTTGCTGGCTGTGCATCAGGTGGGTAGGGGACAGTGGCTGTCACCCAGCAGGGCTGCCTGGGAGCAGCTTCTCCCGGAAGTAGGATGCTGTAGTTGTCTTGGAGCTGGACCTTTGAGGCTTCAAAAAGGAGTGTGTTTCTGTTTTGGCAATATGCTTGGCCCAGCAGTGTGCATCAGTTAAGGCTTGTTTTCCATTTACAGTCTGCTGGACAGAGTGACTGGCTCTCATAGATCCCTGTCCAGCTGGAGCAGAGCTAGTCCCTGCCTCCTGCCCTCCCTGGCTATCAGCGGAGAGAGGTCACAGGGCTGCACTCTGGCTGGGGCTGTGCTGCCTGGTGGGGCCCTGCGCTGAAAGGAGTCCTGCAGCTCCTTCCCAGCCACCTCAGCATCTGGTCTTCTCTTCTGGGCACCAACATCCAAGAGTTTCTAAAGGCGTCTTGCAATATGTCCTTCTCAAGTTGTGAACCACTGTTTGCGTTGGAGCCATAGACTTAAAGCACACAGTACAGCTTCTGGCATTCTGCCTCTGCTGAAAAAAAACTGTCCCTACTCTTAAATTTCTAGCTGCCATTGGGCAGAATATTCATTCCCTTTCCAGTCAAGCTGCCGATTTCATCCTTATTCTTGCTAGCAGGCTCTCTCATCAGGATCCCTGTGGCCCATCTCAATGTGATGAATTAGGTTCTGGCACACAACCAAGTTCAATTCAATCCAAACCAGACTTGCAGACTCTTCTTATTTTCAGATTTGAAATAAAACAACCTCAGAATTCAGAGCAGCAATGTTAACTACTGTCTGCTTCAATTACTGATCTCTTAAACTGTCTGGGTTCTCACACACTGAGCAGAAGGAAGGCTGACTGGCTAGGTGCTATACACGTTCCTCCTCACAGTTCTGAAATAAATCACCATGGAGAAGCAGTTGATTGCTGTACAGTGACGGTGCTAAGAAGAATAATTTTTTGCCCTAACATATTTTTTTTTTGTTTTACTTTGTCTTCACTTAGCTGGTGCATGCAGTGTCTCCTGTTTCCTCTGAAGTGCTGGATTAGATCTTATATTAAACTGTATTTCTCCTGGGTTTTTGGAGGAACAACTGTCAGGTTAAAGGACATTTGCTGGACAGTCTGTAAGTGCAGAGTGCTTGATCTTACCTTGAACCAGGCAGAGTTTTGCAGGTAAACAGTTAGCAGCTCCTGGAAGCATAACATAATGATAAATATTCATGAAATTGATTTTGTTAGAAAAGAGAATCAGTATTTCTCCACAGCTGATGCTTCCAGTAAGGAGGAAGCCAAATTAATCTTGGAAACATTATATAGGCCATTTGAATATAAAGGGAGTGTGGAAAGAGATCATAGAAACAGTTTGATGGATGCTGGTTGTGGTCCTGCAGTTTCACCTCTCGTAGACAATTTCAATATAGCTTGTTAATTTTTCTGTTGTATGCAGCGTTCTCTACGGTATATTGCTTTACAAAGCAGCAACGTGTTGCCAGCTAATAAAGTCTGGTAGGAGTAAAGATCAGCAAATGGTGATTTAAGAATCCACTTGAAAGTCTTTGGATGAGCAAATGAGTGAGATAGCAATTACAAGAAGCAATTTAAGTACTGTGGTATGTGCAGATGAGAGAGATGGAAAGTTCCTGTGGCTCTTACTGTTAAAATATTAGGTACTGCTGTGCTGTGATTGACAGTAATAGCATCAAAGATGTGTTTGAGTTTCAGGTGTAGTTCACAGTGCAGAAGAGACACTTGGTATTTTTACTTTTTTCACTGGTTTTATAAAAAAAGTACAGCTGTTATATGCAGCTGTGAACAAAAGCTGGTTTTGAAAGACATCTCTGAATAGGCCCTGGAAGCTTTTGTTGTTGGCATCATCTTACAGCAATTTAGACTGGGCTGGTGTTTCTGAGTTGGATTCCCCCTGAAGTAGTCAGTCCAGTCTATCTGTGGTGGTGAAGACAATGGTGGCAGAGAGTACATGCTCCACCCTGCTGCCAGAGGTGATTTACCCTGCAATGCATCACCCTCCCTTCTTAGACTCTGCTGTCCTTACTTAAAGTCTGGGTGGATTTGCACTACAGTGACAGCATGGGCACAGATAACGTGGAAGCATGGCTTTTCTTCTGCCAGCTCTGCCTCTAAAGAGAAAGACTTCATAAAGACAGGGTAGAGCCTAGAAGCCTTGCTAGCTGTCATCTGTCAGTGGCTAAAATTGGTACTTTTAAATCAGTTTAAAATAGGTCTTTACCATGCAAATAACTTCTAAAGCACCCTTGCCACCATGCAGCTCCCTCTGGAATGTGACTTTGCTGCCTTATGTGCGGTTTGCTGCAGGATGTGTAGGATGTGGCAAAACCCATGTTGAAACATAGCTTGCAGTGCTGTATTCAGAACAAGTACTGGCTTAGGAAGAGCAACCATCAGTTTAATCAGGTTCCCTGCTCTGACGCAGATTTTGTCTGTGCCTATAGAGAACAGTAGGTGTCTGGGGTGCTTTTTTCTTTTTCTGAAAAAATTCAGCACGACCCTTTCAAAACAAACAGAAACATGTGAAGTAGATGCATGCCCATCAATGAAATGTGAAATAATTTTATGTGTAAGCTGCATATGAAACTATTTTCTGCAGGTCTGAAGCTTAGGGTTCCTCAAAGAGACCCTTCCTCATAGCTACATCAGGGCAGCTGGATGCAAATTCAGGGTCAAATTCAGCCTTTCCAACCCCTGGTTTCAGTTTTCACAACCTCAGCAAAGCTATTAGAGGAACGCACTCTCAAGGTGGCAGAACGTACCTTTATTTATAGAGCTGTATTTTTAAATGCCTATTATTCCTTTGGTTTTGTTTCTCTCTTGTGTTTCTAAATTGGTTTCAGAACAGAAAAGATCTGATTAAGGTTGTAATCTGATTTAATGTTCCTCCCAGCAGGAATGAAAAAGGAAAATAAAAGGTTCAATTCTGAATAGAAGATAAACTCAACCTGCCTGTAAGGGGTGGGCTAATCTCATACTCTGTAATAATAGTAATTGAGACTCCTGAAGTACTTTTCATGCTAAACTTAGCTGTAGAAACAGCACTGGTAGATAAATCTCTTGACGTGCTTATACTTTCCCTGTAAAATCAGTTCTAGGGTAGGAAATGTGGCTGGTGAGTACTGTCCCCTCCACCAGGCAGCCCTGTTAGTGTGAGAAGGACCTGCAAGGGTGTAAGTGCACGTTAGAGCTGCCTGTATTTGTTGCTGGTTGGTATCTGGAGGAATGTGTTTATCTGAGAGCCAATTTAGGGCCAGCTCTAGGGATTATTCATGTGTATGTACTCATGTGTATGTATGTATTCATGAGCTGAATCATTGGGGTCTTCACTGTGCCTGATTGATTTGCCATGTACGGGACTCTTGTCTTGTGGGACAGGGGACAGTGGGACAGTGGGAAGGCTCTTGAACGCACACATTGTGGCTGCTGCTGCAGAGTCTGCAGGCTGTCCGTCTGGTGCAAAGCCAGCCAATGTAGCCCGTGTACTGCTCTCCTCTGAGCCTTTGAAGAGCTAAGCCAGCCATCAGTGATCCTGATGCTCTGGGGCATGGAGAGTTGCTCTTCCCCTGAGGCTGCTGCTTGGCCACACACTCCATGATTTGTCACCAATGTACACAGGGGACAGCAATCTTTGCAGCCAGCACTGAAAGATGCATCATGCAAAAAGGGAGTAGGAGTAGCTCTTGATCCAAGCTCACCACGGGGGGCACCTGCCTGCAGCTCCCTGCTCTCTACCTGATGCAATGTCCCCTGTAGATAGAACAGGCCTTAGTGGTGTCATCCTGCCTTGCCAGATATTTTTCTATGTTTAGGCCTTTTTTTATATTCACAAAGAGCTCTTGGTTTATCAGGTCTGTGCTGCTTTCAGATAGCTGTGCTACTTGGTGTTGTATAGTTCCTTCCCAGTGGCGTTTTATTGTAAGGTGGCTTTGCTATTCTCTTCTTTACCTAAGGAGAGTTGGCATTTGCTTTCATCCAGCATTGTATGGACCCCAAATATTTTGTTTTTCATTATTCTTGCAGAAACTGGTGGCATCTGCATTGCCCCACGGCCTTCAGAGGAGAAAGCTGAGATCATTCCGGCTATGGCTATGAGACCTTTCTTTGGGATTGTGCCTGTGCTGATGGATGAGAATGTGAGTTGAGACTGTGCTGGGTGCCTGAAAGAGAAGCTGCTGTGTATTTCTGCCTTAATCACCTTTCTGATGGTGCAGGAACAGGATCCGGAAGGATGTTCGTTTCTCCATTAAAATGTTAGAATAGATGAGCAATATATCAAACGTCCATATAGATTGCCAACTGGGCATTGCAAGCTGTCTGCAAATCTCTAGAGGAGTGAGTGCATTTTCAGCACCACTTTTATGGTCTTGCACTGCTTCTGATTAAGAGCTGCTGCCTACATTTATGAGAGCAGTCAGAAGTCACACAGCTCCTGGGAACCTGGGGCTGAACAGTTGGAGCAGTGCGTGGAACATCCAGTGACATGGCAAGACTGGAGCAGCCAACAGGACTGGTGGAGTTTTCCAAGGAAAATGAAAGGCATGAGGCCCTGTGACTGTGCACGTCTGTGAGAAAAATGGTGCTGGTGTGTGAAGCTGTGCCAAGCAATCCCCATCTACGCTCTAGTACCCTGTCAAACACTAAAGCATGTAACGTCCTCCATATACAGTTTGGTAAGGGAATATTGTAGTTAACAAAAGTGAAAGTGGAAGGCAGGGGTCCAGGCATTTCCCTGTCAGCCTCACCCCAGGCATCCTCTGGTTGCTCGGCACATCTTTGCTGTCATCTTTGCTGGCATTTCCCTCTAGAGAATCACAGGACTCACTTTTCTTTTAGTCTTAGAACCATCTTATCTGCTGTGCTGCTGTCCGCAAGGGGTGAGGAAGGCATGATACAGAGTGCATAGCAGCTCCATGAGTGGATTTATTTTCTCCACCTGTGGCCCTCCACTGGCAGTCTGCAGTGAGCAACAGGGTGACTCTTGTCAGATCAATGACACAGAAGCACTTACTATTCTTATTTTGTTCACCTGATAATCCTTCCTGTCCTTGACCCTGCAGGGAAAGGTTATAGACGGCAATGATGTGTCCGGTGCGCTCTGCATTGCCCAGCCATGGCCTGGCATGGCAAGAACAATCTATGGAGATGACCAGCGATTTGTTGATGCCTATTTCAAAGCCTACCCAGGTAAGGAAAGTGCCAAGGGAAGGCAGTTTGCACTGCAGTATAAGCACACTGAATATTTTCAGCAGCACTCTGTGATATTTCTGTACCAGCCAGATCTTGGTTCCTTGGGGTTGTGTGTCACGTGTTGTAAGCATGCGCTAATGGTCTTAGATAGTGTTGACCTTTCTAGATGTCAAAAGGAAATGTATTTTTTAGAAATTTTTAATGCCCAAATTTCAAAATTCAAATACCTTTTCTCTGGGGCCATGTTAGATGAAGAAGTACCTCCTACATCCCTGCATCTCACCACTGCTGTCACAGGCTGTGTTACATCCTTCCTTTTTAAAAGCATGGTCAAGTTGTGTCTGGCAAGTAATTAGAAGTGGCAGGGAGACATTTTTTTGTAGGAGATTGGACACTTGGGAGCAACTGAAAGGGACTGGAAAGCTACAAGGTAGACAAGAATTAGAGAGACAATTTTTTTTAAGTTGTACAAAAAGGGTTGGTAAATAAGAATGGGAAACTGGTAGAAGAAATTGAATGAGCCCACAGTTCCTTATTACTCACTACATGTTTGCATCTGAAATCTTGCTGGTATTTAATTGATAGTTGTTTAATTGATTTAGAAGGGCAGGAGGTGTGACTCAAAGTCCATGAATTGGCCAATAAGGGGTCCTGGCAAGAATCACCTTCAGATTTTGCAGCACTAGCTGCCTGCTGCTGCTCAGAAGTGCCACAGGAATAATTCAGATGCAGACGTGGCTTTAATGAAGAGCCACCACAATCTGTGGCACCAGATGTGTCCTCAGTGACACTGGAGTTCCCTGAAAGCACTGGGTCTTTTTCAGTTTCCGT
>VZTV01084122.1:0-10463 GCA_013400875.1 Anhinga rufa | reverse complement strand
AGTAACACTGTGTGTGATTCCCTAAATAAAAACAACAGCAGTTGGATGTTACCAGGACCAGATTTCTAAGGAAATAAGCCTGGCTGGTAACCCCCCTAGGACCAAAGCACCAAGCACTCCGGAGTGTGACACTGAAGCAATCGGGATTTGTGTGGGTTGAAAAATCTCCAGAATCTGAAGCTTTCTATTTGTCTGAGAAGCAGTTTCTGGCTTTGGGACAAACGGGCCTGTCATGTGGTTTAGATGCCAGAATGCTCTATAAACAACTCGTCACAAAGACAGCAGAACACCAAGCATTTGCAAGAGCACCGCCAAAAGCTCATCCTCCCTGCAGTGTTCAAACTGCTACACTCAAGCCAGGTGGAGGGGAAAACCACCACACTGTAGAACACGTGCTAAGTGAGTATGTCAAGAGCTGGCATGTTTTGAAGTCTTTGAAGATACTGTCTCTAGCTGATTTCTCACCAGTTCTAGTCAGTTCCAAGTGATTTCTAACCCACATCAAACATACATCTTTACATTCAAACCAACTTTAAACTAGAGATAAGCACCCATGGTGGTGAAGCGGGGACAACACTAACTATACCACAAGTTAAGGCACTGATAAAGGTCAACACGCACAAGGCAGTAAGAAGCAACATTTCTCATCTATGCTAATGCCCCCCCAAAACCCAGCTGCTGTTATTTGTCAGTCTTGTTATGCGTAATTGGGTAAGGAAAGTATTTTAAATCAGGCTGCTGAGCAGTTTGAGCCCGCTGTATTCTTACAACCAGGGAGAGGAGAACACAGGCCATTTTAAAGCACGACATTAAATCAAGTGCTGGAAAACAAACTCAGAAGAAATATTGCTGCTCGGATGCCTGGGATGTGATATTTCAGCAGCCTCTTTCTCAGTTTGACCAGGAAGGAAGCACAGCACACAGTTTACAGAAGACGCAAACAGAGATATTAAAATTCTTCACATAGGAAGTTTAAAATGCAAGACTTATCCAAAAATCATTACTCTTTCTGTAATCTCAACCATTTTAGTTGATGTAAATACCTTTTAAGCAAAAGGTAAACATAAAAAAAACCCCAAGTGTTACATTTGTAGAACAAAATTACCATGGAACTAAAGCAGGGGAACAGGCTCCAATACCCCAAGCTACAGACATGCTGTTGCCGTTGGAGCCTGTACTTCAACCCTGCTGCTTTTAACTAGTTTTGAAAGAAATGAAAGTTAGAAATAGCCTGCTGCACTGCTGAAAAACTTTTGTGGAATCAAGAGGCTTACTGCTGCATTGAAAGCTTTTTCCAGAATGAAGAACTAAATGAAAACTTATCATGGAGGTCATCAACTCTCTCTATATTGTTCTTGAAGCAGACTAGTAGTGCAATTAATTCTGTATGCATACGGTAAATAAAAGAAGTCAAATGATAACGAGTAAGAGTCATGGATATTGCCATCACATTTTAATCCACTGACATAACACGCCTCCCCCCAAAAAACAAAAAAAAAACCAGAATAAAACTTTCCTGAATGTATCTGGCATGTCATTAAACAGCTTCACGTATTTTCTACTTTAATTTGATCTTCTTTTCCCACAGTTTTAGAATGATTTTTTCCAATCCTTGGCCAAAATTGGACATACTGTACAAGAACTTAGAAGAGCTGTCATCACAAATTGCTCGCAACTCACCAGCGTAATTTCTGACGACGGCACAACGCTAGCCCACCATCCACGTGGGAGAGAGGGCTGTTTTACCAAAGTCATTTCGCTTTGCTGCTAGAACTTCGGCGACATCCACGCAGCCAGCACCCTCTCCTCAACCTCGTCAGAAAGCTAGACACACACTTGCAGACATCACCTCTCCAGCCACTTTCTGCTGGATCATGCAATCCTCCCTCTGTTTTGCAAGAGCAGCTTCACCACTGGGGACCCTTTAGATTACACAGGAGACAAACGGAGGCGTGACGTGAGAGAATCAAGAGACGAAGAGACGCACGGTAACTCCTCTTTATCTGCACCCATACGGGAGGGTCAAGGAAGTGTTACAAAAATCTAAAGGCAGCATGCTTTGTACATCAGCATACTTCCTGATACAGGCACAGAGCAGTTCCAACAGGTCCTGGCTGCCACGAAATAAGGAAAATAGTAGAACAGAGAATTGATCAAAGCCTGTAGTGGTCCGAATACTGTTTCTTCACCTGGCAGTTTATCAATGAGCCTAGACAGAACCACACAATTAAGGAATGAAAACAGGACACAGGGTAGACAGCAATATTCTGTTTTTACAGGCAGGCCATGAAAGGTCTGGTGATTTTGACCGAATCACATGGAAGCACAGTCTCAAAGGTAACAGACATCTAGCCTCTCAGACTCCCGCTTCAGAAACGAGAATTTGCTTTGCAGCTGCAGTCAGGGGTTAGGTCAGGTGTGGCAAAGCTCCCTCACCTCAGAAGCCACACAAATTGCACCCACCCCCTCCAGGACCCCTACTACCTGACTCCAGCCCCACTAAGCTCCCTGCTCAGGCAATCAGTGGGGTCTAGGCCACGGAGCTTCACCTTCCCTATTTAAATAAAGCTTTGCGTGGCAGAGAGTCTCCTTGCTGTAGGCGCACAGTGTTCAACACAAGATGACCCCAATTCCAAATGCTACTGCAGTACAAAAGCTTTCCACATCATTTCAGCAGACAGCCCGCTAGAAATCCAGAGGGAAAGTATGCCCTGATAGTGACAGAGGTCAACAAATCCCTAAGACAACTTGTCAGGAATGAGGATTTAAGCTAATCAAAGCTATTTGATAGTTTAATTTCTCTCAAAGCCCAATTTTCATTTCAAATTCTAATTTTCATTTCTATCAAAGCAAAAAATCTGTAAGCTGGGCTCCAGAATATAACAGTAGAAAACCCAAAGCCCACAGTGCACTATCTTTTCGAATCACGCTGAATTCTTGAGACAGAACTAAAACCAATTAATTTCTACAGAAAAGGCATAAAATTACCCTGCTTGATGACTAGTTATAACCAATATATTGTACTATCCTGTAAAAAAAAAAGAAAAATGCAACCACAAAGGTCCTTTCCCTCACAGAGCACTGCAGAAGTGTTGCCCTCAGTTCCAACAGTGAAAGAAAAACGTTCATCTGTCTACTTTCCCATAGATTTAATATGTTTGAGCCTGCAACAGCAAAACATATTCTCGGTCTGATTATTCCTTTCCAGGCTCAGCTTCAAGCCACATTTGCTGAGCAGAAGGAAAGAGAAGGCTAGATTTTCATCTTAGATGCGATCCTCATCAGCTGCCTACATTATTTTCTTTCTTTGTGCATAAAATTCCAGCAAGAGACAGCCACAGTGTACTTGCCAGAGAAATATTTCAAACATTTCAAATGGAACAAAATCGCAACATAAGCACCACAAAGGAGAAGAGATAGCCAGTTAGAAGACCATTTAGAAACAGCTGAGCAAACTTTTTAAACAGAGGTCCAGTAGTGCGAACAGGCAAGGAAGAAAACAAGGGCACATTATGCTAACAGCACCACCACAGCTGCCTTCAGACAACTGCTTCTGCTTTATTCAGAGTTCAGCTAAGGATTTTCCATCCTATTCCAAGTATATCCAAGTGTCCCAGACACATTCAGAGTTCAGACAGTAACTTCATGACCTAC
Organism: Anhinga rufa; assembly: GCA_013400875.1. NCBI lineage: Eukaryota > Metazoa > Chordata > Aves > Suliformes > Anhingidae > Anhinga > Anhinga rufa. Next base: position 6,809 of record VZTV01084122.1, on the reverse strand, counting down.
CAAAAGAAAGGCGAGAATGCATCTGAAATTGCATTTCAGTGAAGCTCTGGGTGTAGATTGTGATACTTGAAGAAACAAACACACCAGATGGTTCGCAGAGTTCCAAGTGCTCTTTGGGGCAGAGTTACTAACAATCAGTACCACGCCAACCTAGAGCGAAAGGTCTTTAGCTTCAGCAATTCGTATTCATAGCACCAACTTATTTTTTTTTTAAAAAAGTCAGTTCCCCACATCTGTAAATTAAGGGTCTAGTGAGAAGCAGTGAAAAAGGATGTAGCAACAAAAACGCAAGATGGCTTCATAGTTGCTTCTGAAGTGTGATGCACTTCTAAGTTTTCTTACTCACAACCTTCATCCATTCTATATATGCAAAACCTGACATTGCCACTTCACTGTCACTTCATAGTCCAGGACAGAAACTTAGAGGGATGTTTTATCCAGTTAACAGACAAGAAAATCCTTAGCCTGCTGGCTCTTCATCCATTCTATTTGCAAAGAGACCTGCTCCTTCATTTCCTGCTGAATGAAACACATCCAAACATGACACGACCTGTTAGTCCACAGCCGGGAAAGGACTTCTAACACATTCACCTGAACAAAAGAAGATTTTGGTGGTTATTTATGTGTGTGTTCTCCTATCTGACAAAATTAAAGACAGTCAAACAGCCAAGCCATTACCGAAGAAGTTAAATCTGTTCATTCGCAGAATCCTAACACAGAGCTGACTAAATGCTAACTTGCCAAAGCACGACACAAGAGTTGTTTCTCTTAACAGAAATGCTTAGCGAAGCCTACTCTGCCTTTTACTTTACCAGTCCCGATAGACAGCTGTGAATTTCCCAACCCATTTTAACTTTTTTTTAATAATCAAATGCTTTTTACCAAAATACATAACCAACTGAATAGCTAGATCAAAGACACGTACTTCAGCAGCTGGCAAAAGAATTCTTTTGGGGGACAACACTCCTGAAACTAAAGGATGCTCACCACTGCCTGTTCCTAGTTCTTACCACCCATATCCCCTCACCCACCTGACATTCCAAAGAATAAGAAGGTTCTGGACCGCAGGAAGAGTGGAATTGTCATTCTGTCCTGTCACCAGGTGCCTGTCCAGCACGACATGTACAGCATCCGGACTGCTGGCTAAATGCAGGAAAAAAGCAACAAGCACTGCATTAGTGGACACTACTTCAGTTTCAATATCACATCTCTGATAGAAGTAACACAGAAGGTAACTATTTTGACCAGATTTACTGGGCGACTGACATGCTGGTCTATAACCCCCACAGACAGGGACAATCTTGAGCCCCCAACTCTGAAACAATTTCACTAGAAAGCCCTCCTCTGAAAGGACAGCAGGAGCAGTCCCTTGATTCAATTAGCGCCAGACAGGTAAAGTGCAACCATCAAGAGATTTTCATAATAAAAACCTCAAAGCATATATTTTAAAGTCGTAATTACCTTGCAATACAATATAAACTCTTCTTATGCAAGACAAAGTTGTAATCACCACGCTACAAAGAGCCTGCAGGAAGATACTTATTTTCTGGCCAGTTATAACAGCCTGACATGTTAACACCTGCCAGCAGTTGCTCAGTTCTCCAACCAACGAGTGTTTTTAAGTCACTTCATTCCAGACAGAACCATTATTTTGTCAGTAGTGAAAAACACTTATTTTCTTCTCCCTCTCCCAGACACTGACTGCCTAAAAACAAGCTAAGTGCCTTCAAACCCCACGTACTTTTCTTCTTCCTGCTTCATTTCTCAGTACCACTGCAATCAAGCATATGCGACTTAACAGGTACCGCTGAGACTGCAGCTTTTAGACTGTCAGGTCTGAACCCATTATGCAGAAGGTGGCGGCCACAGCTCATTCGAAAAGCATAAATATGCCATTTAAACACAAACAGGCTGACAGCAGCATGGATGGAAGAGGATTAAGCAAAGACTATAGAACAATTTGATAAGACAATGGCATTTCTCCTTACGGAAACACAGATGCATGGCATTAGGAGCCTGGTTCTGTTTCCTATCCATGCTGTGTGTGTCATCTCTAATCTGGCCACTTCAAATTGTACCAGTTCAATGGGTGTCACTATTCTGTTAAATAAAGGATGACTTAAATAGAACGGGCATCTCATTGTTCTCTTTGAGGACAGATTCTAAAGAATTACCTAAAAAAATAGCAGACAATGACAGCTGCAAGTGAATAGAGCCATTTATAGCTTATTATTTAATCCTCCCCATAGCTCTTCAGTATTGCAAATGAGCGGCATGTAAATGAGTGACACTTTTCCCTGCACATCCAGAAATAATCTAGGAAAAAAGCGATATTTTTGTCCTTTAATGGCTTTAGGTTCTCACACAGGGCAGAACTCCAGATTTTGCAGTTCAAAAGTCAAGCTTCTATATTTTGACTAATTATAATTAATGAAATTACTAGTACCAAAACAAGAAAATACTACAAAACCAGATCTAGCTACAAGTAAAATACTTGATGGTAAGAGAGACAACTCAGAGCAACCAAAACCATCCAGTACCGTGCCTCCAGCTTTAAGTAACGAAGCATTTGCTTGAATAAAAGACAACCCCAAAACCCAGAACCACCTCTCCCTGCCGCGCAGCAAGGAAGCGGCTGCGGCACACCGCCTACCTACAGGCGGTCCCCTGCAGGTACGGGCTCCGCATCTGCGGATGACGGCAACTCTCCTGCACACACCCTCCCCTGCTGTACGTGTTCTTCCTTCACAGCAGGACAAGTGACCTCATGTTTACCATGGGGTAAAAGAGTATGCACGGACAGCCACGGAGATCAGAGTACTGCACCGTACTGCCCTGCTTCTCCACACACAGTATTTTGTGGCATTTATTCTTAAAACACTCATAATTTCTAATCCACTAGGGTATTTGTTTATATCCCTGAAATGGGGGATGCAAGACAAGATATCCCGTCAGAGTCCTGTTCTGCTGTGTTAAATCGGCACAGAAACATTAGTTTCCAAAACGCAGCCACAAAACGTGAAGTCCTGGACAACAAGAGTGACGTACCACTAAATGTAGCTCCAGAATCTTTCACAAAATCTTCCACAATAATGGACAAACTGGCAAAATTAGGCTGCCGTACTAGTTCGTACACAGAGGGCTGAAAAAGATCAAAAGGAAATAAGACTGTCTTGCTTTTTAGGGAAAAATCCAAGCAAAACCAACACATACTCTCCCCCGCAATTTATTTTTCTGTTCCCCCTCAAATTCTCCCAGAAAATGAAACAAACAAAGCATAAAACCAAGTGGCCACAAGCAGCTTGTACGGATTTTCTGTAGGCAGCAAACTGAAAGTTCTTCAGTGAGACAAAAAGAGTGACACCAAGCAATTTCTGCACATCAGCTGGACACCGAACAGTGTGCGCACGATGAACTGCGTGGATGCGCAGACGTGTTTGGCTGTGGGACACAAACATGGGGACAGACCCTGTGCCACTTGAAGAGTCCAATTAACGGTACTCCACTTTGGAATGAATATGGGAAACAGCTTAAATAAAGAGAGAAAAATTAAGAGTACTTGGTTCAGTTTTTATATGCACAGGAGGAAATTGAATTTTATGGTTTCCATAGCAACTATAGCTAGGCCACATCATGCCTTATTTAAAGTATTTTATCATGGATTGTAATGCCAAACACAAGCACATCAGGACATGGATAGCTTTTGTGAGTCCCATAAACTTAATTTCTTAACTTTGCGTGTCAATTTTCAACCCCAGAAGTTGTACTCCAGAGGTTTGCATCATCTTGGCACACAGGTCCAGCTGCCGTATGAATGGTCTGTGAGGTCAGAGATATGACTCTACATTACCTCAACAGTATCTGCCCACTTTTTGAATTACGAGCCAGTCTGTACAAACAGCCTTTTCCCCTAAAACTTCCTCTACCTTTTAAAATGAAAGGGCACCTTGAGAAACATAACTTACCTCCAGCATTCATGAAACAAAAAAACCCAAATTCTTAAAAGCCCTCAACTATGAATCCAAAGAGCTGCAGCAGTCAGTTCCAGCATTTTCCTGATTCAGTTTAAAGTTTAATGAATGAGCGGAAGGAAAACACTCTCCACATGACAGCTAAGCGAGACAATCCCTTCACGCACTCAGTGTTGGGCCCCCTTGCTAATGACAACTCTCCACATCTGGCACATAAACCAAGGGTACCAAACTGATGATTTGTATTTGTAGGAATTTCTAGGATAAGATCAGAAACACCAGCACCTGAAATCACAAGGCCCCGCACAGCAAAGCGGCCCCCAAGCAGCAAAAGTCAGGTGAAAGCTCAACCTACCCCTGTCAGGCTGTATCCCTGAAATACCCAGGATTTATCCTCATTGGTGGCACAACACAAAGCTGCAACTCCGTGTCCAACTGCACAGATGGGCTCTAGAAAAAAAAAATAAAAATAATCATATATGAGCAGTCGTGAGCATCCTCAAATAGCCAAAACACAGATGAGTAGTAATGAGATTCTTCACGTTACAGAATGTCGCCTTCCTGCAATACAGCTACACTCCACTGTTCATACTCTTAGGCTGTAAGGTCTTCCCTGAACACAATAGAATTGCCCCAGTCTTGCAAGAGTTACTAGCTGTGAACTCCAAGTCCAGAGCCAGCAGCAGTCAAAGGAAAACACATACTCAAACAGTAAACGAGAAGCACACACAAGTCTTGATTAACTACAGCGTTAATGATGAACCTGGTACATTCCACAGTCGGCTCTGAACCTTGAGTCCTACTGACTTGGAGAGAGTAATTTCTGTATCCCTGTAAGGCAAGGAATCCTCTTCTGATACAAACATTGAAAAGCTACTTATATTTTTTTAATACACATTTACATAAAGAGGATACTTTTTAAGAGAAGATACATTTCTCTAAACCAGCTCTTTCCTGTTCTGAATGCTCTTCAACTATGTAACCATTTTTAAATCCACGGAAGGTAAGAGCCTCACATGAGCAGTACGCTAGGACTATTTTATTTAGCAGAATATCTAATGATGTCCACCTACTGTTCTCAGCGCTGAAGTGCTGCAGTATCTTCGCCAGGTACCCACTGTTTGCAAGGTCAGTCATAGCCCCGGGACAGTTTGGAATCAGCAACGCATGGTATCTAGCGCCTAGTAAGGAGGAAAGGATAAACCAATTGTAATACAAGTAACATCCAAAAAAGTCTGATCATAAACCTGTTTCAGATTTGACAAAATTAAGACCATACCACGTAAGTCAGTCAAAAACTGTGTAAGCTGAATGAACTACAGAAACTAACAGATCTATCGGGAGTACAGAAAAAGGTCCTTTTTATAACAAAGAACATGTATTTTTAGTGTGACGCTCTTACCCAGGCAAAACTTAAAACTCTTACGTCTGCTAGCTTCTACTTTAGCAAAATGTTTATGTTTTTAAAAATAACAATCTATACAGCGTGTGTGTGTATGTATATATATATATATGAGAATATATATTGTTTTGTGTGTGTATATATGCACGGGACAGAATTACCAATCCAAGATAAACAAGAAAATAACACCAGTAGCTGCCAGGGCTTCCCCTTAAAACACAAGTTTTATGCCTCTTCCATGTCATTCTTCCCTAAAGACGCAAGACTAAGAAGCATCTGTTTCCCTGATAAACGGGGATGACACACTGGCCAACAGTAAAGCCATTACCATCGATCGACTCCAACTTGGCAGGGTTTGCATATGATTTCATACGGAAGTCCTGTATCCAGCGCATGTTGCTCTCGTTCACATCCACAAAATCGATGGACTTCCCCTAGGGAAAGCATGGTTCAAAGACTGTGGTTAGGATCACCGCACAGACATCCGCTACATTTCTTGAGAGGTAACCATGTGGTATTTTGAGACAATAGCTCTCAAAAACCTGCAGTTTTCCATTTTTCCCACTGAAGTAGTTCTTCCGATAGTTCTCCCTCCACTTTGTGGGTAACAGATATTGGACAGAAAAGTTCAGAGCCATACTACAGGAAGCATGCGTTCAGTTCAATATTAAGAAAACAGAATTTAAACAAAAGCGCCCTGTCATCTGTAAAGCCAATAAAATACATCTCAAAAAAGTTTAGTATGATTCTCACTTGTCAGTTGGGCTATCAGTTGGTTTCAGATTGAAATCAGAGTATTTTCACTTACCCCAGGAGTAGCAACTTGCAGATTGAAAGCAGAGCTAGTCAGTGTAAAGCAGTGAAGGAAGGACTGGGCCGACACACCTGAAAAACAAGAGTCCAACAGCTTAAGGGAACAAGAGATCTATTTTAACCCCAGCCATGTTAGCTCATTTTAACTAGCCAAGTACACAAGCTTGGGTTTTTTGCCCATCTTAAAAGCTCTCAGTAATTTTAGAGGGCGATTTTAAGACGCAAGAAACGCACAGCCTTCATTACAGGTGAGCTATGTATCGAGAAATACACGAGGAAGGTGTTCTGTTCGTCCAGGTTGGGGGGTTACAGGGAGGGCAGAGGGAAAGGCGGCAGAAAGGAAGGGAGCTTGTCTTCCTCCTGGTGCACAGGCAAGCACACAGCCTGGCTGCAGGTGCACGCGGAGGGGAAATCCAGCGGGCATTCAGCAGCACAGCGGGACGCGCCTGTGCGGGGCAGGCGTTTGTGCGGGCCAGGCGTTTGTGCGGAGCACATCAGCGCACAACGCGGGAGCGGCACGCATGCACACCTGAGCGCGAAGCACGCACGCATGACTGCAGGGCCGCGCCGGCTCACGCACGCACCCCATGCACCACGCACCCCCCACCCCCCCACACACACAC
>VZTV01084119.1:612-12535 GCA_013400875.1 Anhinga rufa | reverse complement strand
GTTGACATTACCGTGACATTTTCATCTGAGCTACATCAGACATAATCTATTCCTCTGATGCTGCACCTAATGAAGATGAAGCAAAACAAAATAGCAAGTTTTAGTAACCAATGCTTGCACCCTACCAGCAGTACAGTTCTGTGCCTTATCATTAATTTCTCTCCCAGTGCCCATTTGCTCAGAAAATTGCAACAGTCCCTTCCATCGAGCCATTAAATAAAAACAAAAAAGTTAATTGTAAATGCTTTATTATATGATATTGGGGCATGAATCAAACCTCTTTTAGTTATTGTATTTGTTGTTTGCAACATGGAGAAAGAGTTAAAGTGGAGACAAGTATGGATTCCTTTAACTTTGACAGGGTAAAAGGGAAAACATTCCCATTAAAGCAAATACCAGTTAAAAATAACATGAAAGTGAACCTAATTCCATATGCTTGCTTTAATGTGGTACATCAAAAGTGTTAATGGCAAGTGAGTTGACTGTATATAAAAACATATTTACTGGCTACTCCCCTGAGAACAGGTTTTGGGCTGTGTTTTTGGTTTTTTCTGAAGTTCCTTTTTTATTCCAGAGGATTTCAAAATACAACTCTGAGTGATTGTTTCACCCCCCTGAGATGGGAAGACTATTTATGTGGTTTGGGAATTGACATATTACTGGTTTCTCCCCCTAACTCCTGTGTTTTAAACAGTTTATCTTTCATGGTTGTAGATCTCTTGGCTAACAATGTTTTGGAATTAATTCTGTTTTGGATTTGAGTGAAGAATGCAACTGAGCCTCCTGGAAAACACATATTCAAACCAACTTAGGCATTTGAGAAGCTGCCACATAAATGGAATTGCATGTTAGAAAGTCAGGATATGCTGCAGACTTTTCTATTTAGTTGAGTAAGGATCTTTTACCTTCTATTTAAGTGTAAGAACTCTACCCAAAGAACGAGCAGGGAAGATCTTCCCTAGGGAGAACACGCTTGAAGTTGTACTGCAGAAACTTACAGGAATATTTGGTCTAGGATGTGCTTTGTAACCTGATCTGAATACTGTTTTGCCTTATGATATTTACTTCAATTCCATGTTCACGGAACAGTGCTTAATTTTCTAGTAGACTCAGGTTAGAATCTCTCCAAGTGCAGTAGCTCTGACTAGGTGGCCTGAAATGAACTGTCAAGTATCGAGTGTGGCTTTTTCATAGAGTTTACTTGTTCTGCTCCAATTATACACCAATCATTTTAAAGCTACTCTTCTTTATAATACAGTTTTTCACCTTTCTCCTTCCATCTCATGCTTCATTCAGAATGCAAATCTAGAAGCTTTGAAAGGTTAAACTGAGACACACATAGCTTAGCTTTAAGGCACTTGCTCTTTCATTAACTTCCTATTTTGCATTTAAAAAAAAAAATTTAACTGAGTTCACTTAGGCAAATCTCAAGGGCAGAGGTTTTTTCCCTTCTTTTGCAGTTAATAGGGCGTAAAAATCTTTCAGCTCATCAGCCAGCGCACTGCCACTAGGAAACTAAGAAAAAAACCCCAACATTTTGCCTTTCTGAACTGGAAGCTGAAATTCCCCAGGGAAGGCATATTTTGGACAAGATTTAAAAGAAGTAATTGCTGGCTACCATGAGGACTTTGACAGCCTGCACAGAGCATCTCTTGAAGAGAAACAGCAGTTGGAGAAAGAATATCTGAAGGGACAGCCTTGAGATTTTACACCATTTTCACACATTTCTGCTTGAAATTTCTGCTGTCATGTCAAGTTGCAAGCTTTGCTATAACCTCCAGACTGCCTCCTCACTGCCCCTCAGACCTGAAGAAGTTCATCTTCCAGTTATCTTTAAGCTTCTCTATAGTTCATGTATAAAATCTAAAATCCTATTTAGAACTCAACTCATTAAATAGAACAGCTCATAATGGAAAACAGGTAAAAGACAAAATTGAGCCTGTTAATAGCAACAAATTAAAATAAGCAAAAAACTGAAGTAATAAGAGATCTCATTTGCATGAAGTAAACTACTGATGGAGTCCAGTGGACTAGGAAAGCTGGAATTTTAATTTTCTAAACTGCAAGCTCTAATTAGGTGGCAGCTTAATTTCAAAACCAGGTCCAAGTGTTCTTGCACATAAAAAATCATTCCTGTTTGTCATTTTAAGCCAAGAAGGCAACATGTGGTCATTTTGTACGTGTGAGACTGAGGGATAGAGCAAAAGTAGCAAAACTCCTCCAACGCCAATAGAGGACTGTGAAGTGAAGGGCAGTGTACAAGCCTGGGCATATTTCTGTTTGGGAAAAGGTTATTGCAAATTAATACATGTAGAAGAGAGACTGAATTGTGACAGGGACTAAAGAGCACTGAAATTATAGGGCCTTGACAAGGCACTCTAACTCATTTTTAGACTCAATAAATCAAACCCCACTTCCCTTTTTAATACCAGCTACACAGAAAAATCTGAGAATTCTTTCCAGAATATTTAACTGATTGCGATTACCTAACTTTGAAAAGATTTCACCCCACATCTCCAATTCTTCTGTAATATGGGCATGTTTCTCCTGAACAGCTGTGTATGTTTCTCAACCTTTTTTTTTTTTTTTGATAGCTTACTGCTTTTACTTCTAGTGCTGCTTTCCACTTCCTGGCTGAAGTGCATAACTATTTTAGAGCAATAATCAATTTATTAGAATTATGCAGGACACAGAAACACTGCTTAAGACTTAACCAGACCTCAGAAAACCACTGTACACCACTGAAGTGCCTGGCTGAGAATTGTGGGCTACTTCCTCTGATACATTAACCTGTGCATGGATATCAGATGTATTCTCTTCTGTGACAGTTACATGGAGTATGAAACCACTTTCCAATTAGTTTGAAATTTAAACAACTGGCAATTCTGACAACATCCAGAAGGTGGCATGTGTCACATGCAATACAGTGAAATTACACAAATGCAGAAAGGCCCTCTGAAAAATACTGGTAATATTTAAGAAAAGTTAACATGTCCTCATATGTAATTCTTAATTATGTAAAGTACTGAAGTAAGAATCTCAAAATGGTTATCATGCAGAGCTGAAACAAAACCCTAAAAGTTGTTTCAAACAATGGAAACCATTTTTCTTGTATTTTCTTAAAATAGAACTGCTTTCAGTACAGGCCACAATTCATCATGTGCCTTCTTGGTATCAAAGGAACATTTAATTAAGTAAAAAAGTATTTGACATTATAATGATTTTCTAAAACCTGATACTCATTCTCAGGATGTTGTAATATTTATAAAAGCATAATGAAACAAAGATATTGTTAAGAAAAAAAGCTGAAATTTCATTCAAATGATAAATTCACTGACTTTCAAGGGTATATAAGTATAAAGATTATCTTCGATATTTTATGCAGCTGGCTCTGTAAAAATAGGCACACAATCTTATGGAATGTGCCAAAACGGGATGTCTGTCACAATTTTTTTCCATTTAAAATGGAAACAACTATTCTTTAATAGCTGGAGATGTAAACTCTGCTACTGTGGGCAGAAGTAACTGATGAAATTAAGAGGGGAAGGTCACAGACTGTAACTGAATTGTCCAACCATGACTCATGACATTAATTGAGTTTTTAATGCCCTTGTGTGATCAGGCTTCATAATTCTCAAATCCCAATTGACTCTCCATACCACCTGTCCCTATTTGCAACTGGAAAAGCAGGATGAAGGCCCTCTTTCTCTATTTGAGAACCTTCCAACAGCATTTTTGAATCCTGAACTTCTGGCTGTGTATCTAAGTATCAGTCTCTGTAATAAATGAACGGATTTGCCAATGTTTCTTAGCCTATATTAACTGAAGCAAAATTATTCTTGAGGAAAAAATATCTAACTAGTCAGTACTAAGAAAAACATGTTTTTTACCTTTTTCCAGTTAATGTAGTTTATAGCTTCTATTTACACTAATCCAATTATTCCAGCTTAAAGTACCCTACCAAGCCTGCTGTACTTCAGCAAAGCAAAATTGCTCTTTAATCTATGAATTTGCATAGATCAGATTGCAGGTTAGGTTTCTAATACCATCTTAATCAAGACTGTTCAAAGATCTACTTTTATGTATCAGAATACAAAATTCATAACTCTTAACAGGGCTTGAAATCAGAAATTATGTGCTACTCTGTAGAAGCTCACCTCTGAATCTCTTTATGAAATGGAAAAATTGTTGTGGGTACAAGTGATGAAAGAGTAAAATATATTAGACTTGCTTAAGCCTAAGGGTTTTTGAAGGGGAGACCTAAAAATAATTGTCTGAATTTTTTTTTCCTTCTTTCTGCTTCTAAATATTCTCTTTCAGACCTACATAAAATTATTTTTTAAAGAAACAACTTTTCCAGTTTCAAGAACAGAGCTTTTGATGTTTCTTAGCTGCTACAGGCTAATAAAAGTCAAGTTTGAATAAAGCATGTGTTTTCCTTGGTGAAAAATACAATGATATGATCTCTGCTCAGCAAACAGAAGTCAATGAAACCTCTCATTTATTTTTAATAAGTAAGACTCATTATTTTCAACATGACTGTAAATAATTAGCCCAGCAACAAAGTAGTATTGCATCTTCTGGGGAAGTGTCATTTCATAAACATCTAGAGTTGCAAGCAAAAAACATTCTTTGAATAAATAAGAGTAGTCAAGGAATATAATCACAACTGTTTAAGGAATTATGAAAACTAAGAAGCTCTTCACTGATCAGTTCAGAGATCAAAAGAGAAGAATGGCTTAGTATTCTTCAACAGCATCTTGTAGCTTCTGTGCTCAATAGAGATGACAAACCCATAATTTTGTTCCTAGGTCAGTTCTTTCCCTATGTTTTCTCCTCTCTGAAGGCCCAAACTATATTGACAACTTGTACCAACTGGCATTGTGGTATGTGTCGTTAGGATAGCTGGTCACTGAGAACTGAAGCACAATTGCCAACTTACTTCATACACAATAAACAGCTGGCAAAATAATAATTAATTTTCAGTTGCTAACACCTTGGTGTTCCTCCCAACAAGAAGGGAAGAAGTGACAATCACAATTAAATGGCAGCTCTCCAAGCCTTACACCTCCTCTCTATTTCTGAACTCTTGTGAGGGGAGAAAGGAATGACATGTAACATTTTTTAAGTAAATGTCTACAATGGGAGTTATTCCTTTGAAAATGCAGCACACAGCTCATTACCTCTAAGTAACATCAATCTCAGACATGATATGTGAGAATATGCTTTCCCAAGGTCAGACTCTTTGTAATATTTTCCGCCAAACTACAGCTCAGGCTGATAGCTGCATATGCTCCTCTCTAAAAGAAAGAAAATTGAAATATCATATGCTGCTGCTCTTGCTACAGTAATCCTGAAACTATCTGACTGAAAATGGGAAGCACAGGCCTAGTCAAAGCACAGGCTAGATGATAAAAATACAAGATAAAAATGTTAAAGACACATTCTGGTTGCCTGCATTATGTGACTCAGGCACCCACTGCCGAAGCTAAGCACCAAGGGGCTTGGCACCACAGACCCCACAAGGAGGAGCTGCACCTGCATCCCTGCTCCTTAGGGCAACCTGGGCCCTCACGGCACCACCAGGAGCTCAAAGGTGGGGGGATTATGACTGAAGGCATCAGTGGCCAGGAAGACTCATTCTGCTCAATTCAAAAAACAAGTACATGCAGAAATGCTCTGGTGACATGTGGTCTGTACATTTGGACATCCCTCATGCTTCTCTGGCAACCTGCAGTGTGGGACATGACTTCAACTTGCCTCCAAACAGTGCAGGACCCACACTAGCTCTAATGAAGTATTCAGGCAACAGGCCGAGGTAATTAGAAACAAGCATTATACATATCCCTTCTGTTTAATTCCTACTACTATGACATTTCAATCACCACAACATGAAGGCTGTAGCACTGTTATCCTCTTCTCATAACATACTACATGGCAGCCTGCACTGAAAATCTAGGAGCAGTTTAAGATGCTGGTTACTCCTGATATTATGGACAACGAATGATAACAATGTGCAAATTATGAGCACAGATGAAGTAGAGTGTGAGAGAGAAAAATTAGCAGGTGCGTTCAATTCTACATTGTTTGTAATCATCCCAATTAAATAAATCAGAATTTATATGCTGATAATGTAACACATGTAAAATATTACAGTGAAATAGATGCAGGGAAAAAAACCTACACTTAGCACTTTGAAAACAAGAAATGCTGAATTATTTCAAAATATTTCCAAAATATCAATGACTATAGAAATATCACAGACTAATTACCTGCAAAAAATGTCATTTGCAAAATCATCTCTTTTATTTTAGATGAAACATCTTCAGTAAAAGCAAACAGAAAGCCCTTGCATCTGTTCTGAAAATTAATGTGGTTTTAAAATGCCCCAAATTTTCCTTTATCTTTCCTGCTTTTCATGCCTACTTCAGCATATTTGAAACACTGAAAAGGTTTGTGTATGTATAAGTTCTCACTTGGCACTACTTCTGATTAGTTTTATATACAGTAATCAAAACTAATTGTAACTATTCCTTAAACAACATTATTAAGTGATTTTTGCAGGCTGTGGTGCCCCACATGTTTTAAGTGGCCTAGAAGAATACAGGAGGACACATTTTTCTTGGCCTTAAAGGTCTCCATTCTGCTAACAGTCAGGACACAATGAGAGGGCTGGAAACAGTTTATTGGCAGAGAGTAAGTCTGACTAAAAGTGCCCTTTTTGCACATGGCCAAATTACCCACAGTTTCAAGCCAGATTTGGCAAAGAATTCTGCCCGGATGAAAATCCTGGGATAGCTTTTTATGACTGTTTAGAAGCAATTTTCTAAACAAATTGTTTCAACCTTTTGTTTTGAACAAAACACACATTTCATGATTCAGGAACAAAATGCACATTTCAGGATTGTCTCATTTTTTGAAAAAAAAAAATAATAAAAGCACTGGGAAATATTATTATTGAACTGAGATCAGTTTTCTTCAACTAAAACAAATTATACACTCACTTTCACCTCTTTCATTATAGCCTCCATACCAAAACACTCATAATTTGTACTCTACTATACAGAAATATTCTTACAGTGGCTAACGAAATAGGAACAGAAGACAAAAGACCTGGTCACACATTATTTTGTACCTATATACTTTCATGTACCTTCCTCCAAAAGTACCAAATTTTGCACTCCAGTACAGTTCTCCTTCCCAATCCAATCCTTAGTGAAGCCTTTGGTTTATTACTATGTCAACAATATGGGTGTATACTGTGTTATTAAAAAAAGTGATGACTCCTTATGGTCAGAGATAAATCTTGCTGCTGCTTACATTAACCTTTATTATGCTTATATAAATCAATGGTCTCCAACATCAGCCTTCCAAAGAAAAAGTTAAATATAATCCTGTTTATATAGCTACATGATAAATTTTACTTGAAAAGCATGCTATTTTTATTAATACTGGAATTATGATAGAAACTAAAAAATTAATAAATTCCTGAATAGAGATTAAATATAACAACTCTTCTCAATGGATCTGTTTTAGAAAAAGACAGACTAGCTTGAATGTCAACAGACACATGGTTCATTTTACTCAAATTGCTATTTACATATCAAAATTAAGGCCAATTTGATTCTTGTAATTTACTTTGAGCTCCCATTCATGAGGAAAGTTCACGTCTGACATGTAGAAGTGTCTTCTAAGAGCTTCCAAACATTTTCAAAGAAGGGTTTTTTTTTTGTTTAGGTTATTCATAATATGACATGCCAAAGGCTAAACTAATAAAAAGTATTGTAGTTGTAGTTGTAAAGCTAAACACTAAAAGCTTTAGGAAATGTCAAAATTATGCCTTTTTGTCCCACCTTAATTCACCTTGCTTATGTTTGCTCATCAACATGCATTAGAGCAAGATCTTCCAAACCATAAGCCATAGGCACAGTACTTATTATCAGGATGTAGTCCCACTAACAAACCCAAAACCACAGGCATTATCGCAAGGACAAAACCAACACTTTTATACAAGCAAAACTTCAATGAGAGTCACGTGGAACAGGACAACCGCAAAACTGTGAAGTCTCTACCCACAGAACAATTTTCCAGAGAGAGAAGGGAATCACACTTCACAATATATGCGCATGTTCTCCCTGCTGTTTCTTTGGAAGTTTAGGTAAACTGCTTGCCAGATTTTCTTTCCTCTTTGTATTTGTGTTGCATACCAGAGGTGTGTATGTGCTGGAATCATTTATGCACCCATTTCTGCACACCTTATTCGCATCACATTCTGGGATGCTACGGAATTAAAAGAACTATAAAAATGCAAAATAGGATTGTTCTGAATGATGGATATTTATGTGACTGCAAAAAATAGCGACGTATAGTCATATATATTGTTGCTATGTAGTTCAATGTGCTCTGCAGCAATCTTTCGATCCTGCTCACGGCTGACCACACCTAATGCTGAGCGCCCAGCAGCTCCCCTACCGAGGTTTGCTCACACCTCCTTCCTCAGCTGAGGAGTCAGGGATTACCAGCCCTCCATCTCACACCTCAGAGAGAAATATGTCTGGTTTATTTACTTAATTTATATTGTAATTATTCTGAGTAAAAAATGTGCAGAAGGTAAGTAATTAGTTACACTGACACTCCTAAGCTTAAATTTATAATTATCCACTCTTTGTTCTTGTAGCTTTATCACCTATGTATTCAGTTACAGTAACAATAGTGTTACAATAACAATCAAACTTGAAACAGTTCACTGAAAATAACAAAATACTAGGTGATATTAAAGCCTACAGATTCTTTCTTAGTGGCATATACCTTGCTTAAATAAACAAAACTTTTAGAAATTTCTTGTATTAGGATTTTTATAAATTCAAAATAAAAGGGAAGATGGTAAGTACAAGCAATAGATGATAACTGCAACTATACAGTTTAATGAAGCTTTTGAATGTGAAGATATTTATCCTTCTTTTTTTTATTAGAACTGAATTTAAATAAGTATTACCATCTTTCAAGGAACAATGGCAATCTTCATTCATAATTTAAACATTCAAGGGAACCATAATTAAGAAAAAGCACTCTGCTTTCTTACTGCTGAATTAAGAGCTACTTCAAAGTCCTTGGGACAAAGTTTATGAAACATCAGCCTCCTTTAATAATTATTACTTCCATGAGCTATTTTGATTCCTCCAATTCATATTAACACTATTTGTCTTCCTAGAAATTCAGAAGCAGTGTATGTGATAAGTGAGCACAATATAAGGAAGGCTTCACGTGGAAGCCAGAGGTACATTTATATCATTTTTACGGTTGGTCTGTGGAGTATAGCACTCTGTGTGCCTGGCAACCACACTGGGTTGTGCCGTGGTGGTTGTGCTGGTGCACTGTTCGTATCAGTTGCAGAGAGTTTAAAAAAATAAAAATCAAGTACCCTTGCAACATACAATTCTTCGTATGACACCTACACAACAGATTTTGGAATCAACAGTACTAGAGAAATACAATTTCATTAAAAATGTGCTTAGTACTTACCACTAATGTTTACTAATGTGATCTCTTTCAATGATTCATAAGAAATTACTAAGGTAGCTATTAAGATCTACTGAATCATTCATGGAACATGCTAAGCACAATTCCCTGGTAATGCAAGCTGATTTGAACAGATTAAATTTTAAATTCAAAGTGCATGTGAGCTGTAAAAGAAATTACTCAGTGTCAGTGAAGCTTAACTTTCTCTAGAAAACACCAGAAAACACCAGAAGCTCATCCTTTATTTATTTTTACAATTTGGGGGAGGAGGGGTGGGAGGGAGGAAAACAAACCAAGAGGGCAAGAGTAAATTAAGACACTAGTAAGCTGGCGAACATATTTTCATAATTAAATATTGCTTACAGAATGAAATCCAGAATGAAAGTCAGCTGTGTATGGAAAATATATTGCATTTCATTTAAATATGAAGACATCTTCAGGTAGAAACTGAGTTTCTCAAACTTGTGTAAGGGAAAACATACATGTTACATTAGAGACCATTATACAGTACCTGTGTATTTAATTTACTATCAGCTCTTTAGATTTTTTTTAATCTGAGTATATAATGAAGTATTGCATATTATAGGCATATTTAATATACAGGGAAATTATTATTTAATGGAGGTGTCCCTGAAAGACAGAAAAAAATTCAACAGTTTCTGAGTTGTTTGTATCTGACTAAGACATCTTAAATGAGACTAAGAAGAAAGGAAGTTATACGCTACTAGATTTCTTAGCCTTAGCAGTCTACTCCTTTTTTAAAATCTGAGGTTACTCTTGAGATGTTGAATGTTTTTGTGACCTTACAATGTTGTACTTCAAAGACATAAAATGTTGAATCCATGTAGGCAATACCTCCAATACGCAGAATTCCTGCCTTACAATAACAGGATTTTATTTCCTAATTCCAGATAATACTGAAAGCAGTAAACATAAAAGCTTATACATTGACCAGTTAATTACTCCACAGTCTAAGAATTCATTTGCAAGAGCATATCAAATTGTGACTATCATCAAACTCTTCCTGTGGGGCATTTTATCTCATTAGTAATATGTCTGACACTTGACTCAGAATTTTATGGTCATCAGGTCAAACTACAGCATTTACATCTATAAATCAAGCAATAATTTCCGCTGATTCAATCAATACTACTGGTTAGCAACTGATACACAATAAATGTGTTTCTAGCACTGCCACACATTTTAGAGTGAAAAAGTGTATCACTTTGTATTTCACCATACAAGGTAATAAAAAAAAAATCACATTTCTCAAAAAAACAACAGGAATGAAATAAGAACAACAATAATAGGCCACAGAAGAGGAACATTAGTCAAGAATAACTTCCATAAGAGAAAAGGGAAAAGCCACTTTGGTTTGCCTGTAATCTGTTCTTAACCTTTAGCGTAATAGGTTGCTGCAGGTTACAGCCAACAACAGGTCTGCCTGTAACCTGTTCTTGAAGATATAACCTCACACATTCCATTACAAAAAATACAATCAGTTAACACAAAGGATTAAAACCCATATTTAGCCTTGAAATTTTCAACCTGTATTTTCATTTCGGATACCCTGCAGAATGGGCAGGTAGTTATTCAATAAGATCATGCAGTGAGAGTCTAGGCACACAAGATGAGAACTGCAAAAACTACAAGTGTGGGAAAGTGATTTGCTAGCTAAATTAGAGGCTGAAAGAAAAACCTGTTGATTTACGTTCAGTCTCAGTCAGACTCGGACTATATTGATTATATGAAGGAAACAGCTTGGGAGATTACAATAGTTTTATCTACTTTTTGGTACTACAGTTGCCTCTAAGTTCTTCTTTCCTTTAGAAGCCCTATATGTATCAGTAGTATAGAATGCCATTCCTGCTCTTGGCTCTGTTTGTCTTGAGCCTTGCCACCTATTTTGATTATGGATCTTCCAAAGCAACCCACAATCCTCTCATTTTCAGATGTGATTCCTGTCTTCTGTTTGAAGCCTCCTGCAATCCCAATTTGACTCTAATTTGGAATGTGAATTTGTGGATCACTGTACCAAAAGATGTAATCACCACATTACCTAGGTTAATATTTTTCATTTTGAATTGGTATTTTAGCTTCATCCACATTCACCATGGTAACTGGGAAAGCACAAGGTATGTATGTACAACCTAATTTCTTCATATGCATATATGTATCTGTTTTTATTCAGTTTATGATTATATGTTTTCATGAGAAATAATTAAAAGACCCCATAGAACGTAGACATTTATATGGTCAGACAAGGAAATCAACAAGTGTTCTGCCTAAGTGATATTTATTTGGCCGAGGTCTGTTCATTAAAATGGTATCAGCTAACTTCCCTGTTCCGTTATTTATTTACAGTTTTCAAGGCTGTGTGAGATTCTGCAGTTATCCAAGTACT
>VZTV01084102.1:0-11539 GCA_013400875.1 Anhinga rufa | reverse complement strand
ATCCGTTGTGCCCACATGCTTAATCGTCTTTGATGAGCTTGGAAATCTAATGTATGCAAAAACAGGGGAGCAGAAATAACTTTTTCATGAAGTTCAGATTACTGATTGATTTAGGTGTAAAATAGTAGGGGAATATGGAGGAGCTGCACTGGTCGTCAACCTGATGTGGTTTTGATACCAGTCAACATTACTTTTACAAAGTAAAAGTAAAAAAACTTTAAAGTAATGATAGCTGTGTTGATATTCACCATGGTTCTCTTTCCACTCCATTTTTGTCCTTCATGACCCATGTCAAATTGGAGTGGTATCGTTGCATTACACTTTCNTTTATTTGGAGGGGGAGGGAAATAAAAAATATTCTTCAAAAGGCTATTTTATTTAACTCCTTTAGGAGTTAGACTCAAAAATAGTTTCTCTTACCACCTTTTCCTGTAGTTTGGAATTGTGGAGTGTTTTTCAAAATTGCACATCTTTGCTCTTTAAGGGGTTTCACATAAGTTAAGTGGGTTGGTTGTTATGTTCTTGGTCATACATGCTCTCCTCTCTTGGCCATCACCATATGTGGGAGTTAGGCTTTCTTTCCAAAAGGGAAGGCAGAGATCAGTACTACTCAAAATTAACGAAAAAGGCAAATGCTGTTTCTCTAGTGAAGTTGAACATGAAAGGAATTTATTAACTTTTTTTTTTACTTTGAAGTAGGACAGATACTTTTTTTTTTTTAAGAATTACTTATCCTGTCCGCCTGTGTAATGGGATCATGGAAATATTTACATTGCTAAAGAAATTGTTACTGCTCTGTAATAGGTTGCTCATTCAAATATCAGATTCAGTATTTCTGCTGTGCTAGTGGTTTTTTACAGTCAAAGATTCAGTTTCTGAACTCCCACTGTATCAAGATTCTTGTATTATTGTCCCTTATCATAAATGCTGCCCAAGAGCGTCTCTTTTAATGACTGTTACATGGTAGCATAAATGCAATTGTGATAATGGAAAACAACAGACCTTTTGCAGAACTTCCAAACAAAAGATGTCACTGCAATTTTAAAAAAAAAGTAAAGGTTTTATTTTTTTTTTTTTCTGGACCAGCATCTTTTCATCCCTAAACTCTTTTTATGAAAAAGTAGAGATGATAATTGTTATGCATTCACTTCTTTTTCATAGCTGAGTCAGGAGAAATGCAGAAGGATTGTAAAGAAAAGAATGCAACCTGGAACTGCTGTTACTAATTTCACAAGCTAAAGAATGGTAAATAATGTACAAATATCTGTAAAGCTCTGTAGAAGTTTTCTTGGCTTGATGCGCATTTTTCTCTGAACTGAAGTTGCTAGTATGGAACTGCTGACAAGTTGATTACAAATGACTTGGCTGTTCCCTAAATACGTCAGTCTTTGTTCAAGTAGTTTGTTTCAGTCAAGTGATAATCTAGTTCACAATTTTGATGCATTCATCATTTTGTGTTTTAACTTAAGTTTTGTGATTAAGTCTGATAGTTTAAGGTGAGAACAGTATTACAAAACACCAGTAATTTGTTGATGTGAATTGTGAATGTTGTGTATCAATTATTTTAACTTTGAATCCTACGTTTTATTTCATCAATTTTCAAAGGCAGTGTTTGCCCCCGGCATAACATACTGGGAAAGACAGCATTTTCCTTTTATTTGCTATATTATTTTTAAAAGTTTACCAGGTTTTATTTCAGTGATTTAATAGGGGATTTTAGTAGGAATTTTTTCCTCTCCATGTTTCAGCAGAGGTGTTTTGGAAACAGATATGTTAATAGGTTGTGAGTTTCCAAATAGATTTTATTACTATCAAATTTTTCATTGGATTATATAGCAGTGACAGGTAGGAAGGATAATATTCCTTTAATATTTTGGGTTATCTTTGTTAATGATTTATGATTTTTAATTTTTTTTAAGGCAAACTGTTGGATCAAGTAATCAACATACATGCTTTTACACCATTTGAGTGCCTTTCTCTGAAACTTTACTTTGTTGCTTTGTTATTTCCATTTCACTGAATAGCATAGCACGATCCTTGATTCAGTAGAAAGGGAAAGATTTATTTAAATGAAGATATTT
Organism: Anhinga rufa; assembly: GCA_013400875.1. Taxonomy (NCBI): domain Eukaryota; kingdom Metazoa; phylum Chordata; class Aves; order Suliformes; family Anhingidae; genus Anhinga; species Anhinga rufa. Next base: position 9,458 of record VZTV01084102.1, on the reverse strand, counting down.
GCACGCATTAATTTCCATTTCTCATTTGTCTTCATAATTCAGTCGCAAGCTGAAAGTTCAACTGTTCTTTTTAGTAGGATGCGATTCTTAAATTCAGGCAGATTAGATTGGACAATATTGTTCCTGCTTCACTGTTGTTTGTCTTGTTCTCTTCCAGAATGGAGGTGCTTAGAGAAGGTTTAATATGCCAACCTGGTATTTTTCAGGCTTGTTAAATCTTAATCCTCAGTTTCTATGAGACAGTTGAGAAATTAATCACATTAAATTTGAAGCTGAAATTTGTCATAGTAATTTTCACTGTGAAAGCAATTAAATGCCTGAGAACTTGACCTACTCTTACTGCAAGGTGGCATAAATGTCTCTTTAAAGTTTAATAGAAATCTAGTTTGATATGACCAAAATGATAACAATTAAATAATTTATTTTCATACTTAGTGCTATGTAATTTTTCCTAGTTATGTAAAAACAACAGCAGCAACAAAACCCATTTAAAATGTTAGGTTTTCCTGCAAAGATATGTAACTTGCATAGGAATTCTCAAGCATTAGGAGATTTTTCAGTTTATAGTTGGCTTAGGATACAAGATGATTAAATTGATTTAATTTTTAATATACCCATTTATATTGAGTATGATCTATGGAAAAGTAGGCAATGAATTAAAGTTTGAATGGATTGACTGTTTTTTAGGTGTGTGAGATATGTGAATGTTACCTTTGTTTCCATGCTATGATGGAATATTATTTCTAAAAGACCTGGGACTATTTTTGTCTCATTGTTGGTGCACAGGGAATTAAGCAGCCAGCAAACAGTAAATATTACAAAGCTGTTTCATTCACAGTTTGCTTTTTCTCTTGTGCTGGTAGGATCTCCAATAGGGGAAAAATTGAATTTGTAAGTAAAGATTAAATTGTGGTATATATATATTCTTTAGCATCTTCTGAATATTAAATGTTTTCTTTTGCAATTTCAGATATTGCAGTTTTTACATGAAAAACATATATAAATATAAGTGGAATAAAAATCCATTCTAAATTCCAGAATCATTGACCTAGTTTCTTTTTCTTTTGAGAATATTAATTTTTAATTTCTCACCATGTACAGATGGAAAATAGTTGAGTGCTGAAATTTAGTTGGGAGTCATAGAGTATGTTTTTAATAGGGATTTGCCTTCGTGATCAGCTATAATTTTTGTTTCAATTTCTGAATGTGCATGTAATTGAACCAATGTTGTTACAGTTTTGCAGGAGAAACTTGTCTTGAGATATGGATTGAGAAACTGGATGCCAGAGACGTAGTTAATAATTTAAACTCTTTGTTTTTCCTAAGGTTAGTTGGACTACTTAAGACCATCCTCTTTTTCTCCCTCATATACCAACAACCAAGAGGATGTGGTTGCTGCAGATAACTGTTCGTAACTTCTAGGGCTATGAGTATGATCTCTATAAATAAGCATGTATTCTATAAAATGTACCATGTAGCTTCATCTCCAGAAAGAACTAGGTCATTTATCTAACCAATCTGTATTTAAATAGATGTGAAGATTTATACCAAGCTTTTATAGTTTAGGGAAGTAAAAAGCTCTTGGTTTTCATGTTTCTTTTAATGATAAATTGTGAGATTATTGTGGTTTATGTTTGCTATTTTCTGCTACTATCACTTTTTCTAGTATATCGCATTAAGTTAAATTAATCATTTGCAGTTTTACAAGTTTAGACAAAAGTCTAAATGTAATAAATTTCAAATGAAATAATGCAGATTAAATATTGATTGGTATTAAAAACTTGACACAGCTTATTTAGCAGAACGTAAAATAAAGTATTGCCTTAAAAATTATGTTAACTCAGGTAAATAATAGAGGCTACAGCATGAAATGAAGTCTAGAGGAGAAACTATTACATTTAACAGTGTTAATAGGGCTTTTCCAGTCTAACAGATGAAAAGATTAACCAAATCATTCTTCTATACATCTTTTCATTTACTGAGCTTCGAAGTGGTTGGGAGCAAGTAACTATATAGCAGGAAATTGTTATCAGTAGTTCAAATGGTCATTTGATGTAATGCTCTATAATGGAAGATCAGAATGAAAAAAAAAAGTAGTTACAGATTATATGGAACATAGAACCACAGGAAATTGCATGGTCATATACTGTAGAAGCAACATCAGAGTGTGTTTTCACAAATGAGTTTTAAAAACAGAAATCTGTGTTTTTCTTATATGTGTTAATGCTTACAAGCTGGCTAGTCACCTTAATTGCTACTTCTGAATTGTATATGTAAAAGAATACTAGCAGTAATGGGGAAGTAAATTCAGAATTCTGCATATATGCTAGCAAAGAGTGTAAAAACTGAGTGAATCTGAGAATATTTTTAGCAGCTTTATTTCATTAAACAAGAGAATGATGGAAAATTTTTGTGACTTTTGTCAATTTAGTGATAAATAACTTTTGAATTATTTCTCATCTTATAAAATACTAGGCTAAAATGAAGAAGGGAAAGCTTCTTTTCTTATGGAAATATTGTATTTCTTTTTTTCTTTGTCTTTACAAAATATTCTAACATTTTTATATTTTTACATTATTTTTGTGAACCCTAAAAGGATAACATCATTTTTTTCCCAGCGATGATTAGTTTTTTCTGCTCAGAGGAAAACGCTGTGTTTGCTGTTGTTTCCATTCCTGTGGCAGGATGCTTCTGCAGGAAACCACAGCAGCTTGAAAGCAATGCACTTTCTAAGGAAAAAACACGTATCTGACATAATTATCAACCTATTTAGCAGTGTTATGTTAAAACGACATTGAAAGTGCATTCCTCAGGATTGATACAAATTCCTGTTGCAAAAAGGGCTTGAGTAACTGAAGAAGCAGAGTTTAACTGCTACTTGAGTTAATGTTTATGGTTAGTGCATCTGGAGAGAAGACTACTTTGCCATATATTGTGTGTTTGGTAGAAATGACGTGCATCATCTTTCCATTATTCTTGCTCATAAAAAAAACCCAAACTTGTGAAAGTAGAACTGTTTTATGAAACAACTTTGATGTATTTATAAGCATAATGTGTTTTTTATGTATACACATAGACTATAATTACAATGACAGTTAAATTAGCTTCCTAAATTGTGAATACCATGGGCTGTGTGTTCTATAAAACATTAGTTCTAGTTTCTTTTTTAAGTACAATAAAACTGCAAAGGGAACACATGTGGAGCCTTAAGTAATTTTTTTTACCTCAAGTCCTTTATAGATGCGATATAAAAGCACGTTGTATAATGTAATAAATTGTATAGAAAGGAACCACATGTTTTCCAAGTAGAAAAAAATACATTTTAGTGATCTGTGTAGTATGTTTATATCCATATGGCATATTTTTAATCCTAGTTGCTTACCTAACCATTCTTTCAATTCCTGCATCATTTGTCAATTTTCATACTTCAGTGAGAGCTGTGTCTACTTGGGGAAAATTTCTTGCTGTTTAGAGTAGAAAGGCTTAAAAAAACCCTAAAACTATGAAGATGCCCCAGTTCCACATTTTACTCTGGGGATTTTTATTTAGAGGGGGTATAAAATAAAACAGTCCTTTCCCTTTGCTATAGTAGTTTCTAAAGCATAGAGACAGATTTTGTTCTTAAAAGATCCTTTTCCCACCCAAAAGCTATATGTATGCAGAATGTATGCAAATCACCACCACGAAATGTGAGTCTCACAGTAAGATGCAGAGATCCAGAGAGCTGGGGGAAAAAAACAACCAACCTCCCGTCTCCTTCCATAAAAATAGTTTCTTTGTGGGGTTTGTCTCCCTGAGGAACTTCCTGGTACTCAGATACTCTGTCATGTGTAATTGGATTGTAGCTCTTTCTGAATACTGTTTTCTCCTCTTGACAGCATGGGGTAACCTTGGAAATGTTCTCAAGAGCCAGAGCAAGATTTCTGAAGCTGAAAGCGCCTATAGAAATGCCTTGTACTATCGCAGCAACATGGCTGATATGCTTTATAATTTGTAAGTATGCATGGCTTTCCTGGGGTTGGATCGTCTGTGAAACCTGTTGTGAATGGAGCTATTGATTTACTTGCTGGAAATGGAGATGATGTTAACTGTTGCTTTGTAATAGTCATTTCATTAATTGTGTTCCTTAAACTATGGGGTGGACAGGACCCTTTCTTGGTCAACATTATCATATATTCATGTACTGAGTACGGAGAAGGTAAACTTACAAATCTGTTTGCTTTAAAAGAAGCAAAAAAATCCCACACTGAACAAAGTACAGATAGAGGAGCTGGCAACAGTAGCACTCCATCTGTTTCTGACTGCTAAAATATAGAGGTGTTATTTAGACTTCTTTTTTAAGTCTGAATAACACTTGGGGGAGTGGGTGTAAGCACTTCCTAGAATAAGCCAATACTCCTTGGTTGGCTCCAGAGGTCTGAAATGTTGAAATAGCCAATTACTTTTCTCCTGTGACTGACTTCAGAGCAGCATAGGTTCAAGAAAGTTTAATTACTAGAATCCTGATGTAGGTGGGTAAGAGAATAAATACCATGAGCATCAAAATAATTATACAGTGGGGAAAAAGATTTCCCAGCTCATTAATGTACCAAATCATCAACACAGAAGCTAACGTCGTGCTAAGCTGAAGTGTGATCGTGCCGTGTGCCTCAGTCGGGAGGGGGCTGATTCTCTGCGTGTCCTGGCTGGGCATCTCATCTGCTCCCTGCACGGCACTGCTTGTCATGCTGGTGCTCACCCTTCCTTCCCCTCCTGCCATCACCCACCCAGCCCGAGCTCCCAGAGTGGGGCTCTGCTGTGAGAAAGGTTCATCACCTTCAATAGCCTTGCACTGTTGTTTCATGATGTGTGTGGAGAACAGAATTCAGGTGACTGCTCTTCATTAGGTAGCAGTATGAAAATAATGACCTATGTGTGGTAGAAAAATATGTATGTGAGAGAAACATCACATGCAAAAACTAAATGTAAATAGTAAGCTTCTCTATAAATAAATAAACAAATAATGTTCTGCCTATAAGTCTAGTTTAAATGGTTGTTTATAATATCTGAAAATTAAGTTTAGCATAATAGCATTTTTCTTGTTTTTCCCGTGTTTAACAAGGAAGTTAGCAAGGTTAACAAGTTGCCCACTTCATTAACTTGCCTTACAGGTACACATACAGAGAACTAAAAATAATTTAATGTTAGAATTTCTGTTCCAGAATCAAATTAGTATCTCAAAATATGTATACTTTTACTAATCATACAATTACATGCATACAAAAAAGCACATAATTTTTTTGTCTCTGTTAGGCAATGGAGAATGTGAAAAGCATGTTTTTAAGAAGAAACTGCTTCTGCTCACATTTAAAAAACAACTTCTGAACCGAGCAGAAAATTGTAGGAAAAAATTTGACAAGATTGATACACCTAAGATTTTCATACACCATTCATTTTGGGGATGAAAATAATAACTATTAAATTTTTTTGTATGCCTATACAGTACTTTTGTCTCTTAGTCATTCTGTCACAGAGGGAAACTGAAGTTAATACCAGGGTAAGAAGAGGAAAGTGGGTTGGGCGTTAAAGACAGGGATAGAAAAGAAATCAGATTTCAGTAGTTTTGCTGTTGTCAGAACAAGCTGATAATCTTCAACCTTTCCATTAATATTCAAATTATATGTCTACAAACCTTCATTTCTGTTGAATAGAAAATTTCTTGAAATTCTACTGAATTTGTGTAAAAGGAATTTAACTGAAATGCTGGTTGGAATATATAGGGCAGAAGTTACCTTACAAATACCGGGGAAAGTTAAGGAAGTACATTCAGAGGGGAATGTTTGCTATATAATATGTGTATATATATGCATAGGCAGAAAAGGATCTCTAATTTTTAATCTTTCTACTACTACCTTGAAGGCAACAGAATGTTTTCTTTTTTTAGAGATTCACAAAACCATTAGTTATTTAATAGAAAATGAAAAATCTTGCATCATTATTTTAATACTTCTTTTTGTTTTTGTAGTCTTGTTCTTTCCCTTTGTTGGATACTTCCATATCCAGCATAAAAACGAGGTGATTAATGGAGTGAGCTTTGATATTACAAGACCACAAACAGATCAATTATTTTAAGCATAAACTCTGAAGAGCTCCCTGACAAGTTCAGCCCATCCTTGGCATGCAGCTCTATGGGAGCCTTTTACAAAAAATACTGTAACAGAAAAATGCGTCTTGTATGTGCCAGTTAGATTTGTTGTTTCTGGCTTTTAGTATGTGCCTTTGAAACTGAAACAGTCATTTAGCAGAACTTTAGGAAAAAAGCACCCTTACAGTCATTTCTAGTTACTGTATTTTGGGCATAATATATCCTAAGTATATTATAGTCTCACATGCTCTTTATTTTTTCCTAACACTTATGCCTCAGTATTTGATATAAATTAATTGGCACATGCAGCCTGGTGTTCACACACAGCAATTAAAAATCAAAGTGCTATCTGATCGAGGAACAAATTATTAAGGATTAACTCACAATTTGTAATGGATAACAATCAAAGAGAGAAACTACATGAACAGCAGCATTTGATGATCTCCCTTTCCTTCTTTTCAAGAAACTAAAATGTGAGGTTGGCTTAGCACTTGGCTATTAATGCATTAAAATCTAGAGAATTTAGCACATTAGAAGAATGGCTGACTTCAGTGGTATAGTTTTATATTTCTGACTGTTATACTTTATGGCTCTGTGTTACAGCTGCTTTTGCCATTCAGGACAATTTAATCTACATTAATTTAGATTACATAATTACATAATCTCCATTTGAAGGCTTGCGTGATTCTGAACGTGTCATTTCCCATAGCATTCAAGTGTGTCAATTATGTAACCTTAAATAAATTCCTAAACTTTTAGAGATCAGCAGAATTATTTTTGTTATTATTTTTATTTACAAAAAAGAGGGGGGAAAGAAAAAAAGCTCTTGATAACGTTAGTCTTGGGTTGGTGTTTTATCACTACTTTAGATATGGCCTGAAATGGGTTTGTTGTGTTGACATTTTCTCAGGTCCAAATAAGTGAAACTTATGCATAGCTTATACTTCAGGATAGCTTGTGACTGAGCCAGTCTTGAAGATATGATCTGTGGCCTGGAATTTAGGAAACCTGAGCTCAGGCTAAGGACTTGAATTCTTGTTTGGAAGCTTGTTTTCTGAAACTGTCATGAAAAACTTAGGGTAAATTCCTGGCAACTCTGAAAGCATTTGAGATTTTCAGAGCAATATCAGTGCAGAAAGGATTTCAGTTGTTTTATACTGTAGATGGAGAATGTATTACCATATGACTTCAATAAGGTAGTTTGTGCTTCAAAAATACATATAAAGTGGCCTTCTATAAATAACTTCTCTGACATCTTGAGACTGCACTGCAGGTTAATTTTTACAGATAAATCTCAAAGCTGTGCAACACTGCTGATTTCAGCTAGATTTCACAGGGTAATAAATCAGCATAAACTGAGATCTCTTTCCATGCCTTTTTTTTTTAAACAAATGGAGAAATCCATGTATTTTAATACTGTGAAGTACCAAGGACAGAGCCGTAGAAAAAGAGTGGTTTGTTCTTCCCAACTAAGCAATGTTCAGTAGATTAAAAACAAACTATTTTTAGTTTGTTTTGTCTTTTCAGTCTCTGTTGCGTTATGATTGTTACCTAAAGCTCATGGAATTTTTGTATTGTTTCAAATTGTTTCTAATTAATGCCTAAAGTAAAATAGCTTATTAGTCAAAAGACAGTTTGAGTACATTATTTCACTTGTGTTTAGGCCTAGCTGTGCTTAGAGTATTCTTTTGTCATCTGTATTAGTAATCTATATTACCTTGAGTTTCTCAGCCAATTTTAAGGATGTTCGCAATCTCACATAAATATTGAATATTTCTTTAAAATGGTACTAATTACTTGAAATGTTGTATTTTTTGAGTATACAATGCCCTATAAACAATACATTTCTCCCAAACAGCTATCCCCTTGCTTCTCTCCCAAAATATCTCATTTTGCCTTTAGTGATATAGGGTTATGTGTACAAGTTTATTATTAAAATAATTTAATTTCCTTGAATAAGTTCAAAGTAGGAATTTCCATAAACTTCACTTTAGCAAACTTAGGGTATTATGTCAGTAAATGTGGATTTTTTAGATTTCTGCTAGGTAAAGTCTTCAATAGTAGCTGAAATTTTATTTCTGTAAAGTCTGGGGTTGCAGAAGTGTTTTATATGCAACGTTTAACTCTGCATGCTTAGGTAAAAATTAATATGAGCAAAGTTCTTCCTTGTCTGTTGTTGTTAGGCTGTATAACATCTGAAATTGTGTTCCCTCTGCTTCTGCCTTTTAAGGGTGCTGGCATAAAAATATCCTTTGCTGAGCTATCAGAGATGAAAAGCACTAAAAGCAGGCTGACCTACTAACCCATGTTGAACTATATTTGAACCTGCCCCAGACAAAGTTGCTGCACCACTTCACGTAGTAGGAAATGAGTCAAGGTTATGGTTCCTCTTCCTTGATAGCCCACAAGTTTTAATAATGCAAGATGTTGAGTTAAAAAGCAAAGAGGATGTGTCATCTGCTGTCTGTTTAAGCACTTGATTATTTTTTTCTCAGCTGTGAATGCAAACTTTTTACAAACATGTTTGGAATTAATCTCTGCTTTGCCAGCTAGTTCTTCCTCTGTCAAAGACAGAGGAATTTGTGTCTTGCTGTAACCAAAGGCACAAGAAATTTGTGTCTTGCTGTAACCAAAGGCACAAAGAATTTGTGTCTTACTGTAACCAAAGTTGTCTTGATAAAATCTTGCTGTATTGTGGGACTGGCTCTTGAGGTAGCACCCAAAGGTCACTGACCGGTGGTATCCTGCAAGTTTAGAACTCTGCTCTGGGACTTTTTGTAGGATCTGTATGAAGTAGATATTTTTGTTAGTAATATTGGAGCTGAAACACATTCAGTGACCTAGCTATTCAGTTACATGCCTCAGTATTGGAAATTGTGGTGGTTCATAGTCCTGACATATACTTTGTCCATGTTATAAAATCAGGGAGACTTGGCCTTTCAGTTTTGTAAAAGGCCCCTCTTGTAAGAGGTTCTCTCCAGCTCTCAACCTATGTTGCCTGCTGGGGTAAATGAGGGGGAATAGACGTCTTGTTTGAGGTCTGCTGACACAGCACACCACTTCCTAGTGGCCAGAGGAGGGGGAAAGGCAGGAAAGGCCCATCCTCTGTCAAGGAAACAGGGGTTGTGAGAGCTGATGCAGTGCAGAAATGTTAGTAATCCCAGCCAAACTGCCCCAGTAACGGAGGAAAGAAGAGGACTGTATTTGCTGACCAATTTGCTTGCATTTGGAAAGCTCTTCCCTAGAACTGGGAGAATATGACAGGGTTTTGACTGCACTATCTGAAAGCCTAGAGGTTGTTTTGCGGGCAATTATTTTTATTTTTTTATTTTAT
>VZTV01084089.1:0-19944 GCA_013400875.1 Anhinga rufa | reverse complement strand
GGCCGCAGCTGGGGTGCTGTGTCCAGTGCTGGGCCCCCAGTGCCAGAAGGACAGGGAGCTGCTGGAGCAAGGCCAGCGCAGAGCCACAGGGATGCTCAGGGGATGGAGCATCTCCCTGGGGAGGAAAGGCTGAGAGACCTGGGCTTGTTCAGCCTGGAGAAGAGAAGGCTGAGGGGGATCTCCTCAGGGCTTATCAGTGTCTGAAGGGCGGGTGTCAGGAGGATGGGACTGGGCTCTTCTCAGCGGTGCCCGACGACAGGACAAGGGGCACCGGGCACAAGCTGGAACACGGGAAGTTCCACTGAAATCTGAGGCAAAACCCCTTTGCTGTGGGGGTGCCAGAGCAGCGGCCCAGGCTGCCCAGAGAGGCTGTGGAGTCTCCTTCCCTGGAGCCATTCCCACCCCGCCTGGACGCGGTCCTGTGCCCCTGCTCTGGGGGTGCTGCTCACGCAGGGGCTGGACGGGGGGATCAGGGGGGTTGGACCACGACAGGGTCCTCCACGCAGCAGCCGGAGGGCAGCTGGGAGTGGGGAGAGAAGGGGGCCGGGGGTGCCGTGGCACTGGTGGTGCGCAGGGTGGGAGCGAGCACTGTGCTCGGGCGCTCTGGTGGGATCCTGCCCAGCTGTGATGAAGTTTTGGGGTTTCACTTCTGCTCCGCCGTGAGGCTGGGGATCCGTCTGCAGGCTGCCTCCCCCGGTGCCACCAGGTGCTGCCTTGGCTCCGTGGTCCCACCTGCGTTGGCTCTGAACCTCAAAGCGTGCTGTGCCGTGCCGTGCCCTGCCATGCTGACACGGGGGTCCCTGGGGGGGGACTCTGCTGCAGGGTCCCTACCATGGGACGTTGGCTGCTGGGCTGGGCTGTGTGAGCACCAGTGGGTCCAGGGACTGCCCTGCCGTGCCCGGGGTGGGCAGCAGCTCCAGAGCTCCTGCCGGGAGCTCCTGCACCCCTTCCTGCAAGGAGCCCTGCCAGTTTATCACCAAAGGCGTCGAGGGCCAGATCCCTCCATCCCTTCAGGCACCTTCCTCGGCCCAGCCAGCGCCCAGAGGGGATGGGGCGGGGGCTTCCCGGTTCCCTCGGGACCCTCATCGAGGCCGCTGGATGCTGGAACAGCATCTTGGGGGCTGCGTCGGACCCGGCCCCTGGCTGCGCAGGGCGGCAGACGCTGGTGGGGACGTGGGAGGGGGCCGGCACCGCCGGGAGCAGTGGCCACAGCTCAGGGCGCTGCAGGGTTTCACGGGCAGTTTTGGGGTGATACAAGACCCCTGAGATGCACCGATCACCAAGACTGGGAGGGCTCGGGGCGCGGGGCCCGGCCAGCCAGCTGTGCCCATATAGCAGTGTGTGCAGGTGTCCGTATATACCTGTACGTCTATGTATACATGGACAGCCATGCAGGGAAAGGCTCTGCCCAGCCCTCCCTCCTCTGCGGAGCTCCAGATGGGGCTGCAAGGCCTGGGCACGGCCCCACAGAGAGAAGGGTCCCCGAGGGTCCCACACCTCCTTGCTGCCCACCCCGTGCACACCCGCAGCCCACGCTGGCTGATGCCGGTGCCGCTGCAGCCCTCCCCGGGGCACTGAGGCCCCAGGACCCCCCCAGCCCCCAGGCAGGAGAGGGGGGACACAGGCTCCAGGGTTTATTTCCAGTTTGATGGATTTGATGGAGTTTGATGGCGCAGGATGCAATGGGGACACATGGGCACAGGCCCTGGTGCAGCCACCCAGGGGGCTGGGACCCCCAGCCCTGTGGCCAGGGCGGGTGTCCCGCTGCTCTTCCCCAGTGCTGGTGGAGCTCCCCCGCTGCAGCTTCGTGGGGGAGTGGGGGGTGCTCAGGACGAGCCCCCTTCATGGGGCACCCGCAGCCACCACCATCCCTGGGGCGTCGTGGGCAGGGGGAGCATCAGGGCGGTGGGTCTGCGGGGCCATCAGGCAGCTTTGCCCAGGACCAGCACGCTCATGAGGAAGACCATGAGGAAGAAGACCCACATAAAGAAGCGGTCCATCACCTTGGCCACCTTCTTCCACTCTCCAGTCCAGCGCTGGGCGGCTCGGTGGCGCCGGAAGCAGCCGGCGATGTAGCCGACGTTCCTCAGCAGGCCGTCGTGGTGGCACAGACAGCGGTCCCGGGGGCAGCCCCCCACCTCAGCACCCACCTCCCCTTCCCCGGGGCTCTCCCCCACCACACCGGCATCCTCCCTGCCCACCCGCCTGCCCGGCGCCCGCTGGGGGCTCTTGCAGCTCTCGCCCACCTCGTAGACGCAGCAGAGCCGGGCCATGTGGTGGAGGATGAGCCGCCTGGCCCAGGGCGGCACCGGCCGGGCCCCCGGGCCGCAGTGGTGGACGTTCATGATGAAGATGGTCAGCGCGGTGGAGGCCGTGATCATGGTCATGGTGGCAATGTAGTACTTCCCTGCGTGGGCAATGGGCGGTGACGCCACGGCGGAGGGGGTAGACACCCACACCGCCACCCCCGTGCCACGGCGACCCCGGCATGGGTGCTGCCCATCACCCTGGTGCAGACACCCTGGTCCCATGGGAGGGTGCTGGGTGCCATTGAGACTCACCGATGAGTGGGACGCTCTCCGAGGGCGGCATGCTCTCCGCCACCAGCAGCTGGAAGACGGTAAGGGCCAGCAGCACCGTCACCCCTAGTGAGACCTTCTCCCCCGAGTCGGCTGGCAGGTAGAAGCCGAGGGGCGCCAGGAAGGAGACCATGATGCAGGGCAGGAGCAGGTTGAAGATGTAGAAGGAGGCACGGCGGCGGAGGAGCAAGGTGTAGGTGACGTCAGGGTAGGGCTCGGAGCAGCAGCCGTAGGTTACGACATTCCTCCTGGCCGGCATGCCCAGCACCTCCCACTCCACGTTCTCCACGAAGTCTGTCAGGTCTCCGGTGTCCAGCTGGTTGCGGAGGTCGATCTGGTTCCCATTGTAGGTCCAGGAGCCAAAGGTGAGGCGGCAGCGCTGCCCGTCGAAGGGGAAGTAGGAGACGTCCACCTTGCAGGAGCTCTTGGTGATGGCGGGCGAGTCCCACATGATGTGCCCGTCGGAGCGCAGCACCACGTTGGTCTCCATCGAGCCGCCGAAGTGGTCGTCGGCGCTGGAGGAGGGACGGCTGTGGGGCCGGGGTGGCCCCGAGCCTCACGCAGGGTGAGGGTTGAGGGGCCGGGGCCAAGCGCCTGCCCCTATCGCCATGTCCCCTCCCAACATCACCCTGCTCCCCCAAAGAGGGGGCTCGCCGCCCTCGGCAGCCCCCGCAGCAGCACGTCCCCCCGGCAGGTCAGTGCCAGGCACACCTGGCTGCTGCCAGCCCCCCCTGCACCCCCCTTGTCACCCAGTCGGGGTGACCGTCTCCCTGCATCACCCACACCAGGACCCCCCTGCTCGTGCAGCGCCGAGGTTGGCAATACCCCGTGCAGCCCCCCCGGCCCCAGCCTGAGCCCCCCCCGGCTCCAGGAGCAGCGTGGAGGGGGGGCGCTGAGCACAACCCACTTGTTGTAGAGGATGATGTCCGGCCGCCAGACGTAGCTGCTGGGGATGCGGATGCTGTCGATGCCATCGTAGGCGTCCTTGTCCCAGGTGAGGTGGGCGTCCAGCCAGGCCTGGCGGACCCACAGGTAGGAGGTGAGGACCTGGTTCCTCTCATCCTGCCGAGGGGAGAGGGTGGGCACGGGGGACGGCGCCGTCCGCTGCCCCCCTTGGCCCCGAGCCCGGCGACCCGAGGGGCAGAGCTGCCTTCGAGGGGGTTGTGCTGGTTTTGGGAGGTTGGAGAGGTCTGAGCTGTCTTCAAGTGGTCTGAGCTGACTTGGGGGCAGCTGGGCTGGTTTTGAGGGTCTGGGTGGGTTTCAAGGGATGAGCATCAGCTCTGGGTCGACCCCAGGACCCGCTGGGGGAGAGCAGAACCCGGCTAAGCAGTGGCCGGGAGTGTGATGAGGACAGTGCCGTTTAGGCTGGGCTGCTGGTCCCGGCGCCAGTGCCATGCCCTGCCACTCACCATGTCGATGATCTGGGAGAGGGTGACCTGGAGGGTGACGTTGAGCACCCAGTCCGTGTCCTCCACGGGGCGCAGGGCGCTGGAGTAGTTGGCAAAGAGGTCATGGAGCAGCTTGTAGGCGAACCTGCCCTGCGCACCCCGGCAGCCTGCGGGGACCCAGACCCGGGCTGGAGGGGCCTCGGCGGCGAGCGCTGGGGGTGCAGCCAGACCCCTCCCCAGGGACCGCCAGGACCCGGCCGTGGGGACCTACTGGCAGCTGGGGGAGCATGCCGGGACCCCCGACCCTCCCCGCCACCAGCCCAAGCCCCCCATCCTCCACCCGGGGACGCCCAACATGCAGGGATGCCGCTGCTCGCAGGGGCCGGGGGACCCTCTCCCTGCACTCAGGGCCAGGTGGGGGTCAGCACCCCTCGCCGCCCCCTCCACCGCTTACCTGGGGCCAGGAGGCAGCCGGCGAGGCAGAGGGCGAGCAGCGGGCGAGCTCCGGGCTCCATCCTGCCGCGCTCCCGCCCCGCGCAGGTCCCGGGGGACGCAGGGGGGGCCGTGCCACCTGCAAGCACTGGGGTGACGTCAGGGCTGGGGCAGGACGGGGGGGCACAGCCTCCTGGGGAGCAACAGTCTGTGCAGCAAGCCCTGTGGTGGGGGGCAACGGAGAGCGAGCACCAGCTGGGACCTGGCAGGGGGCTGGGGTGGGGTTTGGGTGCTCCCACGAGACCCTCTGTCGCTCCCATGAGACCCTCCCGGCTGCGCCGGTGGTGGGCAGCCCCTTCTCTGCCTGCTCCTGGCAGCTCAGGACCAGGACCGCGGTGACAAGGGCCACGCAGCGGGCTGGAGCAGGTGGGGACGAGGTCGCTCCTCACCGGGTTGTCTGGCACTGCGCAGCTTCGCTCCCGGCCGGCAGCTTCGTGCGCTGGATGGAGGCACCTCTGACCCAGGGGGGCTGCAGGGAGGGGGTCTCTCCCCACAATCCCGGCCCAGAGCAGGCTGGAAAAGGAAACCCCGGGGCCGAAGGGAGACGTCGCCTCGCCTGTGGCCGGGTCCCAGCCAGGTACGGGGCCTGAAGCTGGAAGAGCCGAGGGCAGATGCTGCAGACCCTGCGGTGGAGGGACTGCCATGCACGGCAAGGGACATCCCGTGCCCCCACTTCTCTGGTCTCAGTAAAAAATCAAGGAAGAGGAAGATTATTCCCATTTGGTGCGANAAAAAATCCCTGGAGGTTAAGGGACATGACCCAGGACACAAAGCAGCAAGTGGCAGAGGGGTCCCTGTCGCAGGGGTGCCGGAGCATCCTCCAGCCACACGGGAGGCCGCCGACTGCTGCTCCCCCGACACCTCCCTGGCACCTTTCCCACGCTGAGCCCCGGCAGCAGATGCCAAGCAGCGCTGATCGGTTTTAAGGCTGGAGGTTTTGTTTCCAGGCAGTGAATTATTCATCCCCGGCCCCACGTCCCGGCCCGCGCTGCTCCTCCGCCCAGGGCAGCAGCTGGGTTTGCGATTACGGTAATGGAAGGAGGCGAAGCCGGACTGACCCGGCTCCCCGCGCGGTGCGGCACGGCCGGTGTCACGTTTAACATGCGGCAATGCCGGCATGGCAGGAGAGCCACCCGGTGTGGGCGAGGAGGTGCAGATCGCCGCTGCCAGAGCTGGCACCGGGGAGCGGGTCCCCCCCAGCCCCGTCTCCAGAAGCGGCCACCAGCCCCCCGCACTTTTCAGCCTGAAACAAGTGACATGGGCAGGTCCCAGAAACCCCCATGCCTGGTTTATTTAAGCACCACCAAGGCAAGTCTTCCTCGCCCTGACCCTTCCCACTGGTCGTAGGGACCGGAGGCTGATGGAGGCCGGTCTTCCAGTACAAAGCAAAGCCACTGCCACCCAGTACCTTTTCCACATCCTTTGTGACAGGTCCCTGTTCCCCTTCCACACCGACTCCTTTATCCGGGGTCTGTCCGTGCTGATGTACCAGCCCAAGCGCAACCAGTCCTGTTCAATATATTCATCAGTGACCTGGACGAAGGGATGGAGGGCAGCCTCAGCAAGTTCGCCGATGGCACCGAGCTGGGAGGAGAGGCTGATACGCCAGAAGGGTGTGCTGCCATCCAGCGAGCCCTGGGCAGGCTGGAGAGCTGGGCCGAGGGAACCTCATGGGATTCACCAGGAGCAAGGGCAAGGTGCTGCCCCTGGGGAGGAACAGCCCCCGGCACCAGCACAGGCTGGGGCTGCCCTGCTGGGAAGCGGCTCTGCTGAGAAGGCCCTGGCAGTGCTGGTGGGCAGCCAGTGCCCCTGAGCCAGCGCTGGGCCCTCGGGGCCAAGAAGGGCAGCGGTGTCCTGGGCTGCATGGACAGGAGTGTGGGCAGCAGGGCGAGGGAGGCCATCCTGCCCCTCGGCTCTGCCCTGGGGAGGCCGCAGCTGGGGTGCTGTGTCCNAAGCTGGAACACGGGAAGTTCCACTGAAACCTGAGGCAAAACCCCTTTGCTGTGCGGGTGCCAGAGCAGCGGCCCAGGCTGCCCAGAGAGGCTGTGGAGTCTCCTTCCCTGGAGCCATTCCCGCCCCGCCGGGACGCGGTCCTGTGCCCCTGCTCTGGGGGTGCTGCTCACGCAGGGGGGATGGACGGGGGGAGCTCCGGAGGGCCCTGCCAGCCCCCGCCATGCTGTGAGCCCGGGGACATGCACCAACAAAGCCACCACGTTACTTAGAAAGCAAAGGAAACCATGGGAATACTATAAACATTTTATTTATTGTTTTCAAAAAGACAGGAAAATAATCTAGATCCTTTATTTATAATTTTTTTTTAATAAAAACCTTTACATAACCCTCATGCATAACGACCTTCGGTGAGCCAGCGCCGGCTGGCTGTGGCAGGAGGCCCCTCTCCGTAACCCTGCCCTCAGAGCACAGCGCGAGATCGCCTTTTTTTTTTTCCTTCTTCCAAAAATATTCGATTTCTGAACACGGTAAGAGTGAAGGCTGCGCACACCAGAGCACGGGGGCAGCTGTTCGCTTGCGGGACGTCCTTGCGCTGGCTGGCGGCTCTGCTCGCTGTGACCCAGCTCCACGGCGAATGCGGGGCCGGGCGCCGGCGGAGGGGCGCGGGGCAGCGCGTACCCCTGCCTAGGGCCGGCCGCGGGGCTCCTCCGGCAGCGGGTGACCTCTTTTGGCAGTTCTGCTTTCGGCGCAGGCTCTGCCCCCTGCCAGCGTCAGCCTGGAGTCCTGCACTGGGGCAACGCTTCGGACAAGCTCCTGTTTTACGGCGTGGGGGACGCAGGAGGTGTCCCTCCTCGGGGGCCTGCACGGCCCAGAGCTTGCCGTAAGGCACGCACACAGGCGTCACCTCCCCTTCTCCCGCGTCAGGGAAGGAGCTGCTTTGCTTTTGGATATGGAGGATGGAGAAATGAGAGCAACAACATGTTCGCACGTCTCCAAATTAGCAAGAGGATGCAGGAAAAGACAGCTGTGAACCTGGTTTCGTCTCCCCCCGCCCCCCGCAGAGCAAACTTGTAACGCAAAGCCCCGCTTAAAGCTCATCGGCCATCAGTTCGGGTGCCAAAGGCCCATCCATTTACCAAGTGCAGTCCCAGCAAAGCGGGAGTCTGCCACGCGGAACTGTCCCAGAACTTGCTTCACCGTCCTCTGCGCTGTGACGGAAGGAGCGAAAAGGATCTGCCAGGAGACGAAGCCCACACCGTGCCCCCTCCACAGGTACAGTCTCACCTGCAGACAGGTTCGGCAAGAGGCGCTTTATTAATTCTAGGAAAATGTTGTGTGGTCGAGGGTGCCAGCCAGCAAGGTTCAACCAGTCGCAATGCTCCCCCAGGTTACAAAAATTCCTGCGTTAGCCCACATACTAAAGCTGTTTTACACCTCTATGGAAAAACCTGCGTGGCTAGAGAGGTGGTTCGCCCTCAGAACAAGGGTACGGGTCAAACGGTAGAACTGTCCATGGCGGGAGGGATTCTTCCTCAGTGAGTCACTAGCGTCAGCTCCCGCAGGTAAGACTGGGTGAGGCTGCGGAGCTCCTCCAAGGCGTAGTCCTCCGGCATGGGCAGCCGGCCGATGTGGGGAGCGAGCAGGCGGAGCGGGACGCGCTGCACCTCGGGCGCGGAGTCGGCAACGGGCTCCGGGGCGTGCTGCAGGCTGAGGACCACCCGCAGCAGGTTAGCGATGCGCTTGGCCATATCTGGAAAGAGCAGGAAGAGGGGGTGTTTCTGCATGCTCCACAGCACGCTGCGGAGCGGGAGCTAGCACGGGAGCGCTTCAGAGCTCACCCTGCACAGGGGGGAACTTGAACCGCGATTCAACAGGAAATTTTGGAGCAAAGGCATTTGGCTGGGTCGGTGGAGCCATGCCCCAGCGTGACCCGGCCTTTTCTCAGCTCCAGCAGCGAATCCCCTCTCTCCATACAGACCCTCCATACAAAACTGGCCTTACTCCTTAGGCCAGACTGCTTTCTGCAAGCCTGCTCATGCTTTATTAGGCATTGTAAAACTAAGGATGGACAAGACACTTCACGGCGTATCAGGAGACAGCTCCAAGAGGCCAGGCACCGGGCGCCCCACCAACCAGGCAACGAAAACTGCCTGAAATGACAACCGACGGCTGCAGGTACGGCAGCTACTGCAGCAACACACGGCTCACCTCGCCAACCTCAGCCCACGCAGAGCGACGGGCACGCGGCAGCCCAGGTGACAGCGGTACTAGCTGGGCTAGGTTGTGAAGGTGGCTCTCCCCGGGGGCTGCTAGACACCGATGTCGCCGTACCTGACTGAGCCAGGCGGTCCCTCGCGTTGTGGCACTGGATCTGCTCTATCCTGTTGCACAGCGACGTCACTTTGGTATGCAATCGCTCCAGCTCGTAAGTGGAACAATCCAGCTGGAAGCAAACAAGAGCGTCAGCCTGAGAGTCATGCAAAGCCTTTCAGCAGGATCGCTCGCGGGCTGCCCGAGCTCACGCCAAGCCAAATCTATCCCAGAGAAGACAACTTCAAACAGGTTTTAGCGTAGATTAACACCTGAAGTAGGGGAAGTGGGAAGCCTGGAACCAAGTTGGAGGGGACTGATACGCAGGCTCCCCGCTAACTGCTACTTTTATCCCTTCTCTTTGGCTTTTCTCACTGTCATGCTACATAGAGCGTGTTTGCAGGGCAGAGCCCACACCTTATTTTGACAGTATCTACCAAATCTCTCCGTATTTCCAGAGATGCACCATATTCTCTTTGCTAGTGTCTGCCAAAGGGAAACACTAAAATCAGCACTCAACAGCAAGCAAAAGGTTGTTCTACAAGCGAGACTCTGTATGAGCTTCCAAACGGTAGGAAAAACGCCCCACAACTGGTTTAGTTTGTTACCTGTTGAATCCTGTCGAGCATCTCAATAACACGGATGTAATCTAGGTAGACCAGCCCCGCCATCTCCCAGTCCTGGATGAGTGCACTACGCTCCGGAGGGGCAAGATCTTCCAGGAATCCTTTCAGGTACTTGTAGTTTTCATTAATGATAGCATCTAAAGAGAACAACCACGTTAGTAACAGAGCAAAAGGGGTTTCTTAAACTCATGAACATTGATTGTTAAAGCAGCAGCAACTAAGGGACTGTCCTCTTGGGTAGTTCTGTAATTCCTTGACACCATCAGCCGTGGCCAGAAATGCTTGCTTGATTGATGGCCTACAAAGGGCAAGTCTAAGGCCATCCCATTTCCAAGGGACCCATGGGATGGGGGCTCTGGGAATGCTCCCGCTGCCCTTGTTCCCCGAGGCACCTCCAGCACAGGAAGGCGGGTGTGCAGAAGGCTGAGCGCTGCCCTTCTCACGTGTTCGCAGTGAAGAATCATCACGCTGGGTTATCAAGCGAGAGCTAGTTTGAAACAGCCAGCCGCTCTCTAGACACACAGCCCTACCCCTTCATGTTATTGAACACCCAGTGACTTTTGTTCCCACTCTATTTATGTGTGCTCTTCAAAAGACAGAATGGAAAACATCAGGAGAGCAGGCTCACCTGAGGCCAAGTGCCTGACAACCAGCTTGTGACACTGGTTCCAGTGCCCAGCCTTGAACAAGAAGAGGGCTTCTTTATGCTTGTCGCCCTCCATCCTCGCTCGAACCGCCTTTGCTTCGTGAATCCACTCCGGGGGGACGCAGAGCCTCTGCGTCAGAAAAGTCTCCTTAGCCCAAGACTCTGGAGTCTCAGAGAGAACGCAGTGCCGGTTTAGGAGCTCACGCACCGCCTTCTCCCGTATGCTGGGGGAAGAGAGGACAAGGCGTTACTCCAACAAGCAATCCTTCACGTCGCTCCGTCAGAAGGCGCCTTGAACAGCCTTGCTGTAGGATATTATGAAGAGCTCTAAAGTCAGCTGAATTCCTTCAGGGTAACCACTAGGAAAGAAGTCATCGCTAGTGTTCTGCTTAAAAACACTGAAGTATGATGCAGGCCCCTCCAAGTAACGTACAGCCTCTACTGGAAGTTACCGGTTGGGAAAAAATTCTACTGTAACGTCTTCGCGCTAGCCGTACACGTTAACGGCAAGACACCCTTCCAGGAAAGATGGACTATTTACAAGTTTAAGGCAATTTTTTGTTAAGCTCGTATTTCACAACAGAAGCAAAACGTGCATTTTGGTGATCCCCGAGCTTTCCTTCCAACACACTTGCTCCTGTTCAGCTCCAGTGGGAACAGTTGCTCGTAAGTATCTGATATATGATATTATATACGATATTATGATAATTACAGCATACATGGCAGCTCTATAACACAGGCAACACAGTGTTTTCAAGAAAAAGAAAAAAAAAAATCTTTTACTCACTGCGTGTCAGGCTCATGCAGAAGTATAAAAACAGCCCACTCCCACAGCCCTTCGCTTTCAAGCTGGGCAGCGTAGCTGGCGTTCAGCACTCCTTGACTCTGCTTGAAGAGATGGGTGTAGTTCAGGGCTCTGAGCACTTCCCAGAGGTGCCAACTGAGACGATAGTCCAGAGGGTCAGATGTTACGCTCCTGGGATCAAGGAGCTGGTCAAGATCATAGTGCCTGCAGGGAAAAATATTTGCAACACGTATAGCTAGTTGTGTCCGCACGGAGTCAGAAATGGGTGCTGCTTACGTTCCTTCCCTTCACCCACCTCCAATTATTCCGTATGTGATTTACATGGGTGGGGGGTTTTGGTTTTATTTAAAAGAAAAAGAGATAGGAGCAACTGTTAAAATCCCTCTGCTCTTCTTTTGAGCCTGCATCCGGCCTGTCACAACTTTTTCTTTTGTATGTGCTCCTCCTGCAGATTTCTCAACACCTTCAAAAAAGGCAACTATGGTGAAGCACAATCACTGTGCTCTTCAGACACGTGTAAGAGAAACCCCCCAAAACCACAAACGTGCTCCAAAGCTTAAGTTTCATCATTTACACCATCACCAGCAGTGGCAGTGTCACCACGTTCCGTAAGGGTGCACAGGCAAGGCACATTTTTGGCTCCTGTGAGTGGTTCGGTAAGCACTGAAGCTGATTTCATACCCTTGGTTTGGGAATTCAAGAAGTCGCTGACTGAACCAGGTTTCTTCTAAATGGTTTTTGAACTATTTACCTGTCACTGTAGAGCTTTAACAAATGGAAACAGACATCTCTCAGAGGTCTTCCTGCATTATCGTCTTCTTCAATTACACATCCAGAATCTTCTAGGTAAGGAGGCAGAGGACAGCAGGCGTATTTTTCACACTCTGGTGTGTTCTAAAGAAATAGTTTTAACAGTAATTTAAAGACAGTACTCTCAACAGACCTGCACTCTTAATTCCACACAGCTCAGCAGGCTCACGAGCTTTCTGCTTCAAAGCAGAGGGTGCAGCCTACTGCACCGGCAGTTAAAACTTAACACAGCAACCACGCACTCACAGGACACTAAAAAGAAAAAACCTAAACCCAAAATGCTTTGGCAGGCTTAATTTCATCTCACACTGAGCTCTTAAAAGCCACGGTGCAGAGGTATAGTCAGCTCTCACACACACACCGCCTGTGTTCCCGATGACTTTATGGCTGGAAAACCACATGTGACTTGATCGAGTGAAAGACAGGGCATCCCTGCAAAAGCCTTCTCTCCCTCTGTAGCTAAGCAGAGACTGGACAGCTACGCGAGCGGCACTGAATGCACCGGGGCGACAGGAACCGTTTTACAGGACGCTGAACTGCAAGAGAACTGTCGTCTCTCATACCATCTAACCCGTCCCGAGCACCAAAATCCTCCTGACATTTTCACTGCTGGTAAGAACGCTAACTAGATCTGGGTTTGGGAGAGCATTCCCCCTCCTGCTGGTCTCCCTCCCACATGAGGGTCTGGAAACGAGCTGTATCCACTTCTCCTCCACATCATGGGGCTGCAGCGAGACCACCCCCACGCTCTAACCTAGCAGCATTACCTTCGAGTCATGACAAAACTAAACCCTGGTATTTTGAAGCGATGAACACATCATACTGACATACTAGGCACAAAGATAGCAGTAAGCGTTCCTGCAGCATTAAGCATGCATCAATTAGAAGTTACTAGACTTGGGCTATCGTTAGGCATACGGATCAAGGGCTGAACTATCTTTAGTTAAATGATTAAACACTTTTTTTAACGAACCCTTTGTCTCCCTGTACACAGGGGCTGACAGCTCTACAGCAACAAACAAGGCTCTGCATAATGCATGCAGCCGCGCACTGCCTGCAGGACAGCTTCCACGTTGGCTGTGGAATCAGCGAGTGTAACAAACAGGGCGTATGGTTCGGCACAGACTATTTTAGAAGTCAGGCAGCTGAGTATTAATCATCACATTGGGAAAACTGACTGGCTACCTAGCTCTAACAGCCTTCCTGCTGCTGGCCACTACCCATCTTCCTAATTTTGTCTAGCTGTCAAACACCTGAAACGCTCAGTGGGAGATGTGCTTCAAATAAGTCACTACCAGAACACCCTGCAGAGCAGGTCCTAAGCTTCCCGAGTGACTAGAATTACTAGCAGGTTCAACCCCAGCGCTTTATTCCCATTCCAGTGGGGGAAGGAACATTCCTATCGAGGTGAACTGCTGAAAAAAACTCATCATTAAAGCTGGCGAAGGAATCCGATGCCGTGACAACTGAAATAATGAACCCATATGCAATTCCACCTCCGCAGCGATACTTGACTGCTCACAGAAGCCTCAGTGCAGCATCAGTCAATGGCGCTGAGTAAGATCTCCTTCCACCCAGGCACGACTGACCTACCTGAAACGCCGACTCGTACATGGCAAGCGCCTTGGAAATAGAAGCTGTTGGGGGAAGCAGGTACCAGAGGTGGACAGCCACGCAACGCTTCCAGTCCAGCAGTGAGCACACATTGATGCTTATTCTCTCTGATAACTGCCACACCTAATGAAATAAATTACTAAGTTTAGTCAAACTTTTCCCACAATGGTCGGTACATACCAGGCATCAACAGTAAGAGGTTACATCAGTAAAAAAAGCCACGCCGCCACGTTGTACTCCCTCCCTGCTGTGCGGCACACGCCGTGGTTGACTGCTACAGCTTAAACATGCCGCCAGCAAGAAGGGGATGTCAAGTCCATGACAAAACAGCAGAGCAACACAACTTACAGGCTTTCCCGCAAGCAGGGCGAAGATGCGCAGCCTCTCCTCCTGGATGAAGCAGTCTGCCTGCAGCCTGTGCCAGTCCACCAGCTGCATGGTGAGGAGGTCCCGAATGGGCTGGCTACCTGCCAGCTGCGAGAGGAGCAGAGCAAGCCTGTGGTCGCCTGCAACAGGGGACAACAGCACGTCAGGCGACTCCTCCCGCCTACCGGGGCCACCGCTACCTGCTGCTGAGGTGTGGGGCGCTTCCATCAGCCTACAACTGGGTTTTGTGCACAGTTTCTTGTGAAATAAACCACTCCACAAACACCTACCAGAATGGGGACGGGGGGACCAAGGAATGGGAAGGACAGACTCCCCAAAGGAGACAGATGACCGGAAAAGTTTTACGATTTGAGCTCACATAAAAGACCAAGATATAACTAGCCATTAGGCTCTGAAAACACACTTTTTAAAAAACAAATGTAAAGCGCTAACAGAAGCTCAATTAAAAATAACAGTAATTAAAAACCCTTTCAGAGAAGATACTATGCAAAAAACCAGTTCCACATGCAATACAGCATCACTTCCTAACTCTAAGAGAGCTGACAAGCCAGCATAAATATGACCAGGTACCCAGGCAGTAAGTGACAGCCTTAATCACTGTCTGACATGCGAAAACCCTCAGAGAACTCGGAGTGGCCAGTTACTATCAGCTCTCTGAGTTTAAATTCTCTTTACGTGTCTCCCTTTCTCCTCCCCGCCAAAAAGCTGAAGATTTAAGCATCTTACCTGACTGCTGTGCCAGCCTGCAAGCTTCACCAATTCTCTTCCCAGTAAGGCAGCTGAACACAGCCTCTATGTGATTACCGTGTCGGGACAAGGAGACCTCCTCCTCAATTCGTCCTGCAGCTGTCTCCGACAGCCAGCGAGAGAAGGCTTTCCTGCGCTCCAGGGCTAGGATGTATTCGCTGGGTTCCTCCAAGCTGGCCTCTAACTCTTTCAGGTTCCCCCAAATCGCTTCACACAGAGTCCACGTCAAGCACCAGTGCTTCACAACAGCTGCCAGGACAGAGTTGTTTGGTCATACGGAGTAACAATATAAAGAATAGTTAGAGAGGACTCGTAAGCATAACCTTGTAGGGTATCTTCAGGGACATCCTACTGTTACAAGTTGACGCAAGAAGTCCGACAGCTTCCCAAATGCAACCAACCATGTTTATGCTTTCAGAAAGAATGCTGAGGTACAGACAATTTCTGTTTTATTCACATTTCACTGCTCTGATGCGCCCTGAAATTAATCTGAACTGGACAGTTTTCCAGATTCACCGTCACCACTGTGAAAAGAGTTATTCCATACTCACTCTCTGTCACAGCAGGATCCTCGGATGCCTTCCTAACCCAGTCAGCATAGTCGTGGATAGCAGAAACTCCTGGGTTGGGCGCTAGAAGAGGACAGTGTTCATCCACATGGACAGTGCTGTGTTTCAGCTTTATCTCCAAAGGGATGAGATACAGCTGTTTGTCTCTGCCCATCTTCCGTTGTTCTAGGCTCAGCTTCTCCACATGAACCTTGAAACAGGATTCCAAGAGTCTGAAGGAAAAAAGAAAATAAAAAGCAGGTAGTAATGTTCTGAACTCTTCTCCACGCAAGTGAGCTGCGCCCATCATGGAGCAGCTGCATTGTGCACCGTGTCCTGATTTTAACATAAAGGCAGTAAGACGTACGATCCAAGGTGAACAGCTCGGTATGAAGAACCTAGTTACACAGCCTGGGATTCAGAGACAGACTTTGGCAAATAAGCCTGACTGAACTGGGTGCTCCCAGCTCTCAAGAGGCAATCAGCACACCTTACCATACCTCAGCGCGTTTTGTGAGAGCACCTCATTCTGTCAGCAAATCAGATATGCTGCAGAACATCAACCGAGCAAGCTTTTCGGAAGACTGAAATGGTAGAACATCTAGCTATATTCCAGTCAGGTTTAGGTATGGAGTTACCCAGCCCAGGAGAGGTCTGTACACTGCTTTATCTACAAGCAGAACTGAAGGCATCTGAATTCAGAAGCTATGCAAGAAGTTTCTTAGGTAGTGCAGATATCCTCGGGGGGATTCAACAGCAGATTAGAAGCTTCCCAGACAACAATTTTGGACTTTCTCTCTTTAACCTTCTGCTGGATGACAGTGCTATTTACTTGTTAAAAAAAAAAAAAATCACTACTCTTACTACGACATTCCAGTTCTTTGAGAGACAGATTCTTGTAAAGTCGCAACCCGAAGGAAATCTCCATGGCTAACATGATCTTGCACCGCTTCTGCGGTAATATTAATAATATTATTAAGTAATATTAAGTAATATTAAGCTGAATTTCAAAAAGCTATCAGCCTACAATCAAGATTCTTTCAAACACAAAGAGAGAATGTGTCGGAACCATCCTGAAGGAAATTACTACTCACGATTTTGGAGCAACAGGAGTTGGCAGGAATCCATATTCCAAGGATTCACACTGAAGATCTTCCATTTCACTCGATCCACTCAATTGATCTCCACAGTTGACAAGTGTCCAGTTGGGTCCCCAACCAACACGAAACGAGCGCCCCATGAAGAGTGCCATATCCATCAGTAGCTTCCCTTTTCCGTAGGTGATGGACTTTTCCAGAGGTACAAAGCCCTGCTGCCTGCGGACACCAACTGTTTTCATCTGTACCTCAGGGACCGATGGTGGTACAGAGAACGCAGGCGCTAACGGAGAAGTCGCTGACCAAAGGGCAACAGAAGGGGGACTGCTCAAAGTCCTTGGTCCCTTCAAATCTTGCGGAGCAGCACTCGGTGGTTGGAAAATTACATTAGCAAATTTTGACTGCAGCAGCCCACCAACTAGAGGGAAGAAGCAGCAAGAGCATTTAAGCGAACGGGGCTCTCACTTTTCAGGCAGTATATTTCTGACGTTTTAAGGGTATTCTAGTGCTCGAGCAGCCAGCGAAAACATTTGCCATGGTCTGCGATGGCAATGCATAGCTAAGCACGAGTCGTTGCAGTAGTGAGAACCGCAAACCGCGCCGTGCGCAGCCCGATTTGCATTATCCAAACAAAATACACGTGGTATTACACCGAGAACAGTACATACGCAGTCCCACCCCAAAATTCGCAGTTTCCAAAGAAGTCGCTAATTTAACGGATATTGTCATAGTTAAACCATTAGAACAGAAGAATCTCACAGAGAAAGTGGACGCTGATTGCTATTAAGAGGAACAGGGCTGAGACTGTCCCCACAGAAACAGCTCAGGCCTGCCCATTTAATTCAGGAAGCAACTCCATGCTTGTTATTAGAGGTATTATTCCTATTGAAGTCACCAGTTAGTGGATGTACTGGGTGTAAACAGCAAGGTTTTGGTAGCGGGGGGCTGCAGGGGTGGTCTCTGGGAGAAGAAGCCAGGGGCTGCCCTATGCTGGACGCAGCTGAGCCCATCGGGGAGCCTGCGGCACCTCTGAGCAATCAGCAAAGGTGGTGGTGCCTCTTGTGAGAGCTTACAAAAGGGGCAGGAAATGCCACACAGGCAGAAAAAAAAGAAAAGCGAGAGCAGCAGCCTGAGCATCAGGTCAAGAGAAAGAGGAGGGGAAGGAGGTGCTCCAGCACCAGAGCAGGTATCTTCCCCACAGCCCTCGGGAGATGACTCACACTGGAGCAGGGGAAAAGTGTGAGGAAGAAGAGACAGAAAGGAACTGCTATGGGCTGACCACAAGCCCCATTCCCATCCCCGCTGGGGTGGGGAGGAGGCAGAGGAGTCGGGGGTGAAAGAGGGAAGTTAAGCCTGGGAAAGGGGGGGCAGGGTAAGAAAGCGTTGTTTTGATTTGTCTTCGTTTCTCACTACCCAAACCTATTTTAGCTATCGATAAATTATTTTTATTCAAGTCAGGTTTGCTTACCAGCTACCGTCACAAGCAAAACAATCTCCCTGTTTTTACCTCAACCCATTTTTCATCCAATTTTCCCCCCTCGTCCTGTTGAGGAGGGGGAGTGAGAGCGCAGCCGGGTGGGCGTCTGGCTGCTGGCCGAAGCTAACCCCTCCCAGCGCACAGCTGTTCTGCCGTATGTTAAACCAGTGATAGGATTTTGCCTATTAATGTTAGAATTAAACTCTCTCTTCACACAATATGTGGTTTCTCACAATACCTGAGAGTCTCTTCTGTCCTTGTGATTTTGAAATAGGGAGCCTTGGAGAGCAGATCTCTTGAGAAGTATCTGTTTTTACAGGTTGCTTCCCAGGGTAATGGTCCAGGATCAGATCTAGTTCATCTTCATCAGCAAGCAAGGAAGCTTTCATGATCTAAAAAGGTGGTAAGCCAAGCCTGCAGATTAGTAATCACTCACAGCAGCAGCTAGCTGATCTAATCAGCTCCCTTCCCAACCAAAACAACTTATGCTTTGCACATGACCAAGCAATACTCATGCCACAAAAACTGCAAGTACCAGTGAAGGCACGTAGTTAGGAGAACCGAAAGCAGGCTTGTCAGCCGGTGATAAACTTTTACACACTACTAGTTAAATCAGTGTCACGGTACTTGTTAGGATAGGTAAGGAGTTCTAAAATAATCATGTTTTCTTAGATCTTGGCTCTATCTACTTGTTCCTCAGCTTAAGTAATAATTCCAGGACTATTTTTTCCTTACAAATTAAAAATGCACGTAGAAGCCCACAAGTGTTCAAGGTACTATCCTTTCACCAAACAAATAAAAACATCAACACCAAAACCCAAATCAAGACCAGGTATCCTATTACCTTGTTTTCCACAAACCAGGCCCAAGGCAGTCCTGTCTAGGTATTAGTTTAGCTTATCACATTGTCCACGCTTCAAAATTTGGAAATCCAAGTTCTAGCCTCAAGACGATTTTCATTTCTGCATTAAAGCTTTTCTTGTCTATATAGGTTTACCACAGAAACACGTAAGTCTAACACATAAGGTTTAACCATACTATAGGTGTGAGGTATAGTGTATCACAAGCTGGTACACAAGTAGCCTGGGGGAGGCACTCTGAGAAGTTAGCGAGCGTTATTAGAGTCCTCTCTCTCAGAGAGGGGAGATCACAAGACACCCACCTGCAAGACATGGGGGTTAATACCCAGGGTTGACACGATGTGAGTCGAAGCAGGCACTGCCTCCTGCTCTTCTAGCATGTTGTCTTCTACAACGGCCTCCTGGGGAGGCTCCTGGGTGATGTCTGCCATGTCGCTGTCCAGTTCCACAACCCTGCCCAGCTGCTCCACTTCTGGGGTCTGCGGACACATGCAGAGGCCACGTCAGGCAACAGCAGATTGCAACGGTTTGCCGAGAAAGAGCGTTTAATAGTTTCAACAATCACCTGCAAATGAAGCGGAGTATTCCCTTGCTTGTGTCAAGGCTCCACATTAAGTGCAGAGATGAATATATATAACCTATTCCCGATTTCTTCAGAGTTGTAACGTTACAGTACAAGTTAAAGTGAAGAAGTCACAGCTTAGTGATGCCCTCCTGAAGTTTAAGTTCTGCCATTCAGTTTAAGCAACTATTCTTCAGCCTTCTATTTTTCACGTGACCAACAAAAAGAGTTTTCTGCCTTCCTCCCCTTCTCCCTCAAAATGCCATCACACAAAGGAAAGTTTCCTGTGCCTAAGTTCAACCTGGGATATTTAAAATGACTGAGCAATCAGTTTAAAAGTAGTGGTTCACCAGCATTAACGTGTGGTACCACGGGTGGCTGAGGAGCAGATGAGTCACCCTAATACCTGCTTTGTTTCCCCGGCTGAGATGAAGCACAAATTAAAACCATTGACTCCACATTCCACAAAGAACTTATCGGAAGTTTTAAGTGGACACAAGCCCCTTCAAGATCACGTGGGGTGGGTCACAGAGTGTGTGTGTGCACCCACGTATGTGTAAAGCTGTTTTTGTGTTTGTTTTTTTTTTTTTTTTTANAATTTTAAACCAGGACACAACTGCCATTGGACTGGAAACTTGGGGTTTTCTCCAATTATATTCTATCACTAGCACATCAGCAGTCAGAAGGTTAAATACAGTAGCTTTCTTCAATCTGCAGCTAAATTTCTCATCTCTACTGCTAGTCCAAGGCAGGAGGAAGAATTAACGTTATGGTTTTTCTGAAGGCAGCCACGTGGCCTCACCTTTGAGATGAGCCTGAGTGCGGTGACCTCCGCACACCTTCCATCGCGTAAGAGAACTTGGACTCGTGCTCCAGGCAGGGCCAGAAAACGTTCAGCCAGGACTAACAATGAGCGGAGGCGAGACGTTAACTCCGACCGCTGTCGTCGCCTCTAGCCCTGCCCAGCTCGCTGGTGTGGTGACAGCAGGGAGCCCCCCCAGCCGATACCAAACGGCGGAGCATGACTGTCCTGGTTTCAGCTG
>VZTV01084081.1:4300-15193 GCA_013400875.1 Anhinga rufa | reverse complement strand
TGCGTGGCTGTTCACATCCAGGCTCCCCTCCATAGTGAGGAAACGAGTGTCCTCTATGACAGTTTACTCCAGGGTCTGCTATAGACTGATAATACCCCGGCAGACCCCATCAAGTGTGGCTCCTTCCTCTCGAGAAAGTCCTCCAGTGCTACCCCAGGCGTCTTTGTGCCTTTGCACGTTCCTTTGTGTCTCCTTCCTGGACATGAAAAATCTCAACATAATGCAAGACACTCACCTGACAGACAGAAACACTATCTTCAAATCATTTCAGGTACTTAAAATTGGAAACTCACAAGAAAGCAATGGCCCAAGGCAGTGTGCACCAATCACCTTGGGAACCAGGGCTCTCTTCCTGGTGCAACCTGTAACAAGAATATAGACAGAATTGTCTCAATAATACAGTAATGACAAGGACTTCATTATGCCAGTAATGTACATGATAAACATTTGACCATAATGAACCTGATAAACAGTTCTCTTAAAGTCACATTGTAAGGCAAGTGATTTGAAAAAGTTATCTTAACCTAGACTGAAGTTTTAGAAATTGGGATCCTGGATTTTCAATTTCCAGAAATGTTAGTAAAATTTTAGGTCCTACCTAAATATGTATTTTCTTTTATGAATTGGCCTCACTTATAAAGATAGACAGCAGCTGTCAATACATAGAAAGGAAGTTCAATTGCTAAAAGCTAACAAAACCTAAATATGAACATTGGATTAAATTTAAGCTTGTTCTTGAGACTCTTGGACCAAACAGTATCTTAAGACTGTTCTAACAATTATGCATTAATTTTAAATTAGATCAAATTTGGGTGTTTTCTTTGATGAAAATGCTCATTACTCAAATTACATTTATGTTTGACAATGGAATATGGCTCTTACTAGAAACACTGCTTTAAAAAGGTGAAACTAATAAATAAACACCTAGGAGGAACATATAAATGGGAGGTGGGAACTCTTAAAAGAATAGTGAGGACTCTATGACAGGACAACAAAACACAAAATATCCTTGAGGAAGACGTGAAAGCATCCATTACAGGTTTGTATCTTAGACTTTCATTTTTATATTTTGTTTCAAAGAGAAAAAATCAGTGGTGGTAACTGTAAATTAAAATCTAGGAAACGTAAAAATACTTATTATAGGAAATGGAAAAAAAAGAAGTCAATGTTAGAAGAATTAAAGACAAGGAGTGTTCTAATTCTATTAGGAAAGAGAAGGAATCCTAAAAACAGAATGACAGCTGGAAACGGTAGAGTTATTCACAATAATAAAATAAATGCAAGAGGGGTGAGTATCTTACATTAGTTTAACATTGTCATGTCCCACCAGGCACAAATTAAGAAAGATGGTAACAGCTTGGAGGTATAGCTGACAACAGTCACAAAAATTATTTGTAGGATGTAAAACATCTTTTGTGAAAGAATCAGTAGTATCTTTCTATTTAACTTAACAAATAACTACAAAGTGATTTCATGTTAGGCTACGAGTACTCACATGGGGAACGGAAATCTTTTAATACAGAACTTTCAGCAGTTGGTGACAGACAATGCCATAGTGGACATAATGGAGTGGTTCAAAGCTGAAGTAAGACAAATATAAATTTGCCATAGGGATAAGGAAAACCCATTACATACCAAGCCCTGCAATATCAGAACTAAGGGGTGCTTATCAAAACTGGTGGGAGAGCCATAGCAGAGCAGTTTAAAACAGGAAAAAAAGAAAGAACTTCTTTAAGCAGCAGGCAAAGTACTTCTGGGCTTCATTGCCTCAGGAGATTGTGGAAGCAAGCAGCATCAGCAGGCCCAACAGAGGCAAATTCATCAACAGTAGGTTTGTTAACAGATACTAGATGGACCACTGTTCTGAGCTGGTAAGTCATTTCTTTTGCATTCTTTATTTTTCTAGCAGTGAGTATAACTGCACTGGAAATGACTTATCAGAAGTGCAGGGAGTCCTGTGTAATTGGGAATGTTATGTCAAGGTATGCTTTCTTTAAAAAAATAGTACAAAGAGGAATTATTTCAGGTAAATCTCATGGCCCATGTTGGGGAGGAGTTCAGATTAAATCACAGTGCTATTACCATCTGGCTTCATAATCTATAGATCCATGAAATTTTCTCATAGTATAATAATTTTTCCATTTCAGACTTGCTCCTTCTTTACTAGGTCCTTAATATTTTTAACTATAAGGTTTTTAAGAGGGTCCCATATGACCTCTCCCTTTATATATAGCCCTTGTTTATCTTTAATAAATGGATAATTGTACTGGCTTTATGTTGTTTATTGTTCTTCACATTTTTTCATCTTCTCTGTGTGCTCTACCTAGCACAAGAAGGTATCTTTCAATAAAGATTGCCTGAGAGTGGAGATGAAGAAAGGGAGCAGAAGAAACACAGACAGGGAGTGAGGGTCAGAGGAAGAAAAAGGACTAAGGGAAATGTTATTCCTGAATGATTTGAAAATAATTCACTAGAATTTGGAAAAGTCTTTAAATGTCTTTAAAGAATTTGTAATAAACTTTCTGATATCTTTACCACTTATTTTTATAAAAATAGCTGATAAATTAAATTTAATTTAAATATGCTGCAGTGGTGGGACATAGTGGTAATGTGTACTTCCAGTTCTTACCTTGCCTTTTTGGTGATATGGCAAATTACACAGTGGTAATCTTTAGCTCCAATTAAAGAAGGCAGTTACTTGACGCTCATAGGATACTACTATGTTTAACAAAAAAATCGTTATTTAACCTTGTTAATGACTTTGCTATGAAGATTTGTATATGAGCTCAGCTTTATGAGCACGGTTTGTCTAGATTCAAGTCATTAAAGTGTATTTATTTATTTAATATATAATTGAAATTGTTTTTATAGTCATTGTTCTGTTACTTATTTCAGGAAGACATGTAATAAATCTTAGAGGTGGATTAAGAAGAAAAAAGTAAACAGCTGCAAAATAATATAATGCTAGCTGGGAAAATAGGATCTTTTTTTAAAGTACGAAGTTCCTGAATATATTCAAGATTATATTTATGGAAGTTATGGTACAAATTGAAAGTATCTCCAGAGAAATAATTCTTTGATTGCAAGGGAAAAAAAGAAAAGCCTTTGCAAGTTTCTTTCTACAAACAAACACACAGAAAGAGGAAAGCCTTTGAACTTCTTTGTTCTGACAACAATATTAGCTATGTTTTATCTGGCATAGTGTTTTTAAATGCTATTAACTTACAGACAACAGCACTTTTTTTTTCTTTTTTTTTTTACTGAATAAGTGGTGGCGAGAGTGGTGAGAGATAACCCAGCTGAATATTTTGTTGGATGAATCAGTCCTACTTGAAAGCAACTGAGAGCTCTTGGAGACTGAAATACAATAATCTCCACCATGGATACTTGCTACTTGTTATGTTTCACAGTAGTCAGGGAGAAAGTGTGTTAAAGCAAGAGATAAAAATTTTACCAATATTTGGAATCTGAATGTTTATCAAGGTCCAAGTTTCAATGATAATTCTGATTTCTGTGGCAAAAGATAAATCAGAAACTCCTGACAGACTTGAATTTTAGAAGGCTGGATGGGGGTTTCAGCAACCTATTAGAAGTGTCCTGCAGAATTCCCATCAACTGGAAGCTCTGCATTAAAGTAGGCACTAGGAACATCAAAAGCTTCATGGTATGGATAAAACCTTTATTTAAAAAGACTTATGAAGAGTGCTACTTTTGGTGAATCAAGTTAAAACTAAACGATAAGGTAGAGCCAGGCTATCACTTGAGATGGATCTGAGTCAAAATGCTCTAGCTAAACTTCAAAGCATTCATAATCTCACCAGGGATCCCAAACCTCTCCCACTTGTACAACTGACTTAACCCAAACTTCAGATCTACATGCTGGCAGACAGTAAGACAGAATAGTTTTTAATGTTAGGACAGAGCATTTACTTCCCTCAGGCAACGCTATATTTTCCACTTATGCTGAACTATGCTTAAGCTTTTTATCTCCAAAGGTTGACTGGGATGTTCTCAGGCCCAAGTGTGTAGGATGCTGAGTGCTTTGCGGGAGGTGCTGAAAGATTTTAAAACCCATTGACGTCATTGCTTCTTGATGGCTTTCAGCACTTTTGGAGGGTGGGTGTGGGAGGGGTGGCAGAATCAGATGCCAAGATATTAAATTTTCCCGACACAATAAAAACCTATAATCATGGCAGACTGAATTCATACTTTAAGTCTAAACAAGAAAAAAATTAGTTTTGCATGTTTCTGTCAGAAATAAGTAGCACACTGTAAGTAAATCACATTATTTATACCACTTATTCTATGTGCAATGAAAACAAGAATAGCTGTTCCTTGACTGTTTGGTTTGTAACAAATGTGCCCTGTTAGCTGTTAGAATAGCAAAGTTTACAATATCTGCCATCCTTTCCCTTACAACCTGTTTTTCTTGGCATTTATAAAGTCGGTTATTAATGTTCATTCCAGTTTAAAAACTGCCACAAAATGTCTCTGTTGAGATGGAAAAAAAAAAAAAAAGGGAAGAAAACCAACCAACCTTGAAACCCAAAACAGCTATGCAGGGCAAAGTTTCCTTTCTCTAGATGTGCACAGTCTTCAGGTACCAGATAAGATAGCTTGTGCATTACATACTACAGGACAAATCCTGGCTCCATTGATAGCAACAATAATTTTCTCATTGATTTGAACAGGACTAAGTTTCAAGAAGGTCAGAATGGGACTGGAATGAATTCTCTGAGTAAGCAACACAGCTGTCAGCAAACTTCTCTTACAGTCTCTTATATAAGTTTATTAAGTCTCATCTTGAAATCAGTTAAACTTCTTGCCAGCAAGGTTCTTCTGAGGACCACACTTGTCTGACACATGGGAATCTACTTCTCATTTCCAGCCTAAATGCGCTGAAAATAGCTAACACCTATTTGATCTTGTACCTTTTATTCTAAGCTCTTTTTCCTCTTTAGCTCTTTTATTTCCAGACTGAAAAAGCCAAGCCATTTTTTTTTCCCAGTCTTCTCCAATAGAACAGACCTTAAATTTCTGTGATCCTTTTAGTGGTCCTTTGCCCATTTCCAGTTAGAATTCATCTTTTTTGCAACAAAGGTGACTGGAAATTTACCGTCATTTCCAGGCGAGGTCTCAACAATATTTTGTACAATGGCAGCCAAACATCTCCTTCTCTGTAGACATCCCTTGGCTTATATGGTCAGGGTAACGTTTACACACTCCTTCACCATGGAACCCTAACACTCTATAGACATCTGGTAACAGACCAAGAAAGGAGGTTTTCTTATATTATGTCATTTGCAAATGAAATATATTCATGATAGTTATATTTATATGTTCTTGTGCTGAGCTGAGCTATCCTAACTTTGATAGCTCTCTCTCACCTCAGTGTCACCCTTTCAGTGTGATTTTAGAGGACAGTTCTATCTCCTCTCAGTTGAAATTCTGGCTATAAGTTTCTAAAGGTATGCAACAATATACATGATTTTCATATCCAAGGTAATACTCTCTGCAACTAACTTGCATTGTAAGGCCTTCTGGTGACCCAGCTCCAGTATAGTAGCCTGAGATTTCTCTTTTATTTGCAAAGTTGACCTGCGCATTTTTAAATTATTGTCTTTGATACCAAGACTATAGCTCCACCTTACATTTGGAATAGCTCCACTGACAAAACCTGAGTGATAAAAAGTACTGCCTATTGCTTTTCAGCTTTAGTTACGTTTTGAATGTATAAAGAAAATAATTGGGTTCAATCAAGGCATTCAGGTCGTGTTTTAAAGTTTTAAAAGAGAAAAGGCAGCAGCTTCTAGAACTGTAGGAAGATATTTAGGCATTCTAAAATCCTTCTCCTGACACTAAAGCGTTGACAAATTAAGTAAAAAGTACAGAGAGTTCAGAGACTGCTACACGCCTCACCAGAGGATCTAATGGAAACCAGAGATGTGCTCGGCCAAGCGCTGCTCGGATGGGTGCCAGTAAATGGGCCCTGTCCTGGGTGGCGGGCACGGGTACGCTGCAAGCGGCTCTCGGCTTCAGCTACACCCAGACCCCCTCTAACCAGAGGCTCCCTCATTATCCACCGTGGTGGCCGCCTTCAGCCTCACCACAGCTGGGTGTACAAAGGCCTCCCTGCGGGAATCGAAGGAATTCAGCTTAAAAAAGCGTCTCGCTTGCAGCTGAGGAGGGCAGAAGGATCACCGGGCTGGGACATGCTGTCACTGTTGGGCCCTTTGGTGCGGGTTGTAAGGCAGCGCCACCACACCCGCAGCTGGGCAAGAGCCGCCGCAGCCCCCCAAGCAACCAGCCGCAACAACAACGATAAAGGAGGTGGTGGGGTGGGGGGAAGAGAGGAACGCACACCCTCCTCCGAAACTACATTTCCCAGGGTGCCTCCGCCCCTGCCGGCTTCCTGCCCCTCACATGACGGCTCGCCGGCCGCGCCATGGCGGAAGCCGAGGAGAAGGTAGCGGCGGTGAGGGCACTGCCCGGTCCGAGGGCGTGAGGAGGGCGGCGGGAGCAGAGGGGCGAAGGGACAGGGCGTGTGTGAGGGGGGAAGAGGGCGCCAGCCGGCCCTGCGGGGGGTGCGAGGCCGGCGGCGGGGCGGGAGCGGCGGCCGGAGCCTCGCTGCGGAGGAGAGGAGGCGGCGCGGCNCCGCTGTCGAGCCGCGGTGCGATGGCTGAAGGGTCCGTCTGAAATGGTTGGTTGAGAAGCTGTCGTTTACCAAGTGGCGCAGAAGACGTGAGCAAGTTCATCTCGACAGGGGAGTTTCCTCCTGAGACAAAATTTGAGGAGTTTGGTGGTTCGCTGGAGCCGGTGTCCATCTAAATCCTGTCCCCCCCGCCCAGACCACTCACTCCCCAAGAAAAGATAAAATAAAAGCAAGAAATGAAGCTCCCAGTCCTTTCAGATACTTTCTCAATGTTTCCTTACTGAGCCAGGGCTTTGACTGTGTGATGTTTGTCTGTCCTGAATGCCTAAAGGTGGGGGAGTCTTAGAATTACCTCAAGGGAATTGGCCTTAATTGGATGTTGGCATCTGGTTTCCGCCTTCCCAGCTGCCAGGGGTTTTGTTGGGAGGGGCTGGCTTCTCTGGGGGAAGCTTCATCCCCTGGTTTGGTGAGTTTTTATCTGTGGCAGCATTTGAAAGGGTCCTCAGGATAAAACCAACTCTGACAAGTCTTCTTATCTTCTCTAATAATAGACTAAAACAGCCTGTATTTTGCTCTCTTTGGGCTATGGTAGGAAAGTTACCTCATTTTTTTTATATTTATTTTCTGTGGGGAGCATGCACACCCCTACTGAAAGGGATATGTATGTTGTGTGCGTAGGTGAGTGGTGGCAGGTTCTTTGAAACCCAAGTTTCATGGTTTTCCCTTCCCAGCAGCTTTAGGTTATGGGCCTGTAGTAGATAGCATCTCATGTTTGCAAAGGCAGGGTAGGGAAAACTCTATATCCATCATATTGGAAAGCCAGTTTAAGATTTTATTGAGAAGGTATGTTGGATCTGCTAAGGGAGAGATTATAATGGTGAGAGATTACTTCACATTTCTGTGGCTTCCTCATCCATATTCCCTTTCTCTGTTCTAAGGCTTCTTGAGCAACAGCATTTTCCAGTTGGCTGAAGTGTACTGCTGATTTCCCCTTAGAGTCTGGTACCTACCAATGACAGCTATTCCTACGAGATTTGGGATTCTGGTTGTCTACAAGTCCCTCTTGAGGGATTTCCTTTTCACAGTTATGAGGCTACTAAAAAGTAGAAGTGGGGGATAATCCTCTCGGTTCTTGCGTTTGGAGCTGGGGGAGAGGAACTTAACAAAACCCCAGGGCAGTCATAGCTGCAGTTTGCTCTTCTAGTTTCCCTGTGCAAGTGGGAGAGCTCAGGCAAAAAGCTTTTCATAGCAAGTTGCTAGCAAGGCGAGTTGGTAGGTAAGTGTCAATTCTAAGCACCTTCAGCTAAGTTCTTGTCAGACAATAAATAGAGTTTCTGCATATCTTTTCTAAGCCAAGACTCTCTGAACATTTGCATGTTATTTTCTGCAGTAAAACATAAAGGCCATGAAGCATTTGCCTGAATTTGTATGCCATTTATGAAATTCAGTAGCTGCAGTTGCAGTGGCTTGTGAATATAGTAGGGATACCAGGGTACGTGTCCCAAATCAAAACAGATCCTTATCACTGGCTTTCCCTACATTTGTGTTCTCCTGAATAGCCAAAGCAATCAGAACCATGGGGGGGAAAAAAATGTAACTGGTGTAGGTGCAGAAAGGCTCATGTGTACCAGCAAAAATGTTACTTGCTGTAATTGCTTATTTTGTTTGGGAGAACAGATTTATTTTTTTTAAACAAATTCTCCTGTTGATAGAAACTATGTGAATTGTATCAAAATACCAAAATGGTAATGCTAATAGTTTTGATTTATAAAGGAGTTGAATAGGCAACTCTTGATATTCAGGAGAGAAAGGCAAGTTTTTTATTAGGAATCTGGTGATATTTTGCATTGGGCTTCCTGTGTTGCTTTAGCTTGTCCAAGAAGCTGACAGCGTCACACCACAAAATTTTAGTTCCGTCCTCATTTCATTATTGTTAAGTAGAACTTAAGATGCACAAAGATTATATGTAACAAAGTCATTATTTCCTGAAAGGTAACTGCGTTATGTGAGTAGAGCCTGTGAGACTGACAAACAGTTGTACTTGCAAAGTCAAACCGAAGCTTGAAAGGATGCCAGGATTTTACTCCCTCTTCATCTTTCCTTGACTCCCACGTTCCTTCTACTTGCAATTTCCTAACTCGTGTCATGGATGTAGATGACACAGATAATCCTTCTATCAGATGCGTGTTCTAGAGGTGGGCTTGGCTGTAGTAAGTAAAATAGAGAAAAGAGATGGCAGTAATCATGGTAACACCTTGCACTGAGTTTCCAGTAGCAAGTAGAAATGCTGCTTTTCTTTTCCCCCATCTGTATCTCTCATTTGTTGTGGTGGTCACTAAAGGTGAACCTCCACTAATTCAAAGGAGGCATTTGCTTTTTGCCTAGAGGTCACAATCAGTGCGTTTTATAAACATGGAAAATAAATACATTGACAAACTAAAAATGACACTGTTTGTCAGTGCATTAAATTTTCTTCCCTTTCCATTTCTCTTTAAACTGTTGGTAACTGTGTCTCTCTCTTTTTTTTTTTTTTTTTTTTTTTTTTTTTTGCCTTCTCTGGTGAAACTCTGTACCTATTTATCTTACTGTCCAAATACTACTTCATAAGATTTGAAGTGCTGCCTTCTCTCTTGCTTGTTCTTTGTTTATATCATATTTTGTTGTTAAAATGCTTACATTCACTGTCAGCATATTAGTTGTAACCGTTTATTGCTATTGATAACGATAAATACGTTAAGTAAATCTTCATTTTGCTGACCTCTTTGAGGAGGCATTGCATCAGCAGATTTTCTCAGTGGACAGGTGAGAGATTAGCAGGAGTTGACTTACAAAATTTTTTTTGTAGGACAGTAAGAATCATTGTCTTGCCAGAGAGAGATGTTTTAAAGGTACAGTTGCTTCAAAGACAAGAGAAAGCCACATGGCTTGCATTGATATGGGATGGGAAGGACAAAGTAATTAAATGCTGGATTTCTATGGAAAATGGTTTGGAATTATTTAAGTTTAAAATAAGCTGATATTAACAGCTGAGTAGTTGAACACCAAAGTTAGTTTGTGGATAACTTGAGAATGTTATTCTGCCTTGCAAGTCCAGACATGGGCAGCTGCTTTGCAAAACTTGCTCCTGCTTCTGGAAGGAGGGAAACTTACACAGGGACAATATTCACAGATGATCCAATCACGCTTTTAGGGTGACTGACAATAGTATCACAGTCGACTGGTGCCACTGAGTGTCCGTGTGGCTGTAGATTGCAAGTGCAAGCACAAGCTGGGTATGAATGGAAAGGATGGAACCTCTGAACTTTGAGTCGCTTGTAATTTGTCTTCTGTCTCTTAATAAAGCTTACAAAAGTCCTTTAGAAGGGGAAATACTGCTCAGTTATGTATGTGATTAGCTAATTTTCCCTCTGTTCTTTGTGTCATTTTCAGGAAACCAGGTCTGAAGAATCAACAGATGAATCTGAGGTAAGCCTGCTTAAAATGTTTCATACTTAATCTGTATCATTGTTAGTTCTTTGTCAGTGTGGGGAAAAAAATACTACCTCATTGGTTGTTTTTAGAAGCTTTGCTGGCAATATGTAGCAAGGAATGTTAAAGTGGGCTTAAATTATTAAAAAGGAGCTGTGATTTGCTATTAGAAGCTTCTTTATATATTAAAAAACCACAATCACCCCATTGTAGTGAGATTATGTTGAGAGAGAAATTCAAGTGCATGCACTTCGGTTTTGATCAAATGAAAATTTATTGTCAGTATAATTATATATGCAGTAATATTATATTTAAGTAATTACTGTGTTATTTTAGTAACTTCACAGTCTAGATTTATTTATGTTCTGTAGAGCCTCTGGTCTTGAGGTGACACCTTGTCATAAATTGTCTCATGTTCTAGAGAGGTCTGCCTAAGCTACTGTAGGTGCTGGAAAAAGATGTCCAATGCTGAGCAGAGAAAGGGAGCTGCAGAGGGTTCAAGAATTTGTCCCTGAACAGTCGTGTACTAACTCCAAACCTTGCTTGACTTTAGTGTGGTCTAGGATGGCTACAGGAAAGAAGAAATAAGGGTGGTTGAGCAGCTTCAGTTGTGGTCACCAGCAAGGACAGATGATACAGAGCAGGGTATTACTGTGACGAAGTTTTTTCACCCATTATGTATTTAAATGAAAGTGGCTCCTAGACTTCCAAAACTTTAATGGGCTTGCTGTTAGGAAGATTTTCTACTCTTTACCTAGGGACAAATCTTCATG
>VZTV01084073.1:0-15153 GCA_013400875.1 Anhinga rufa | reverse complement strand
CAGCCCAGCTCAGCCCAGCCCAGAGCAGAACTGGGGACCCCAGGTCCCTGCCTGTGCGGGTACCACCACGCGATGCAGGCATGTGGGAGGGCATGAGGAGAGCTGTGGACTGGGGACAGGCAAGAGGCACATCCCAATTCAGTGCATCCCTGCTCCTTCATCTAGAGCCAGCTTGGGCAGCCTGATGTAAGATGAAGAGACAAAGCTGCTGCCTGCCAGCACAGCACATGTGTCCATACGCAGGATGCAGGGTTGCTAGAGAGCCCAGGCGAGCCTGAAGGAGAGATTTAGCTCCTTGCCAGGGCGTGCAGTGGCATAGTGCCAGCCCTGAAGAAGTTGGAAGGGGCCCATCAGTGCGTCTGGGCTGCAGGCGAGGTTGGGGCTGGGGACACACACTCCTGCCTGGGCTCACAGTCAGCAGGAGCAGAACTGTGGACCGCTTGCTCCGTTTTTGTTTAACTCTGTGTTCAGTGCAGATGGAGGCTCTGACTCTACCTGTCCTTAGTTTGCAAATGTGATTGTTGCCCTTCACCTGAAAGGCTGTTCAGAGCCCTTGAAACCGCAGTGAAACTCCTTGGTAGGTGAGCTCTGGGGCTGGAGACATGACGATACTGTGAAACTCTTCAGCCTTCCTCTCCTGTCATGTACAGCCTCTTATTTTGGAGGGAGGGAAAAAAAAAAAAAAAGAAAAGAAAGAAAGGAAAATGAGGAGAATGTGCTGAGCCCTTCTGTAGAGACGGGAAGAGACAGGGGATCAGCATGGGGTGCCGTATCTGCGGTGCTGCGCCTTTCCTCTCCTCTCCAAACCGCTGGGTGCCGGGGCTGTCTGTCCGTCCGTCCGTGCCATGCACAGGCTGGCTGGGTGGAAGGGCTCTGCGCCACCTGAATGGCTGCGCAGCGGCTCATCTGTCACTAAACTTCCTTGGCGCCGTGGCAAAGCAAATATGCTGCAGCAGGCTGGAAAGCTGTAAACATATGGGCACTAACAACAGATTAAGTGAGTGATTTAGTCTAAGGGGCTTGGTAGATTACCATAAAATGTATCTTAATTAGAAAAGCAATCAAACTTGCACAGAGTCAATGTGGATGAAACGTCCCTGCTGGCAACGGTGAGCGGTCTGTCTCCCATGCCAGGGGATGGGGATGGCAATGGATGTATCTCATGCCCACTTTGGGGGATTTGCTGTGGTTTGCCCAATCCAGCTATGAGTGGAGGGTGCCCTCATGCTGAATTATTTGTTCTTTGATGCACAAGACCATCCCACAAGCTGCTCAGAATGAGACTGATGGTGAATTCAGACTCCTTTAACAGCATTAACAAACCAGAAACTGCTGAAGGTGAAAGAACAGAGCATTTGCACATCTTCTGTAAAACTGTGTGCAATTACCCAAAGATATATTCAAGTGTTTGCCATGTAAAGCACAGATAGTCCCAGATAAAGGATTGGGCTTCTAAGTGGTACCATAACACAAATAATTAATGTCTATCTCCCTCGCTGTGTCCTTATCTTTTTAGTGAGTGTGGCCGTAATTAGCTTTCACCTGATTCTGAATTTATAGCATGTTCAATTGCTTTTTTCATTCCGCTTGTTTTCATTACTTCCTTATTTTATTGGCCCTGGTTTTATTCCACAGGCCTGAATCTACAGATTAAAAAAAGCTAGATAATCATCTCCAGCAGTGCAGATATAAAGATTGCAACAGCCAAAAACATATTGATGCATTATTGGTTTTGTACAAGTGCCTGCTTTATTCTGGGGTCTGGGAGGATTTGAAGTACATTGTGAAGTGGCACAGAAGATGTACAGCAGCTACTAGCAGTTGAGAGAAAGAAAAGGATGCCTGGTTATTTCAGAATTAAGTATTATGAACCACAAAGGAAGTGAAGAACATTAGGCAAGGGTTTTGCCAAGGTTTTTTTGTTATCTTTTTGTGTGTTTAGAAGCAGGTATTGCTGCAGATTTCAGGGAATGTGAATAAAAGGGCACAAAAAGAAAAAGAGATAGGCAAGAGGTGTGGAGGAGCACAGTAAGGGGGACGATGTAGAGGAAACAGGACAACTTAAGCTGTCCAGATGAAGCATGTCAAGAGCTAGTGAGATAAGGAATATTTTTTATTTCAATTTAAGGACACTGTTATTACATTTCATAAAAATGTTCATGTTTAGGTATTGCTTCTTATGATTAAGTGTGGGGAAGGAGAGCAATGCCATCTCTGGGGACAGAGTATTAGAGGAGTGGCGGAAAAGAAGAGGAAAGGGAGGTTTTAATTTTAAAAATGTTTCTTGCTCAAAATGTTCCCTGTGAATTCCCAGAGCTCAGCAAGGCAAACATTCATTTATAGCCCATCATTTTAATTATTAGAAAAGAAATTATTTTTACCATGTGGGCTGATAGTTAGCCAGGAGCAAATCTTTCTTCCAGCCTTTTGCACAGAGGTGGGTGCCAAGGGTGGAGCCAACTCCAGTGGAATTTTCCATCCAAAACTGGTTTGAGATGACCCAGTGGGTCCCACGTTTGGGTCCCATCTGCACGGGATGCTGGGCAGAGCTCCAGTACAGAGGGCTTAAGCAATCCTTCATTGTCAAAGGTGCCATGGCGAGGCTGCGTCTGGAGCTAGAACGGATTGGATTGATGAAGGACACCCCTAATGGACCTCTGTGGCCAGGGCTGGGTGGTCTCTGCAGGGCTTTACAGACATACTGCCTAGAAAACCAGCCGTGCTTTTTCAAAAGCAGAGCCTTGGTTGCCGGTGGTCTTGCTTGTACGGGTGTTGTGGGGCTGAAAAAAAGGGAAAACATGGCCAGACATCATCTGGAAGAGTGCTGCTGGGTGCGTAAGAAGGATTGGAGGCCCCATTGCTTAGCAATCTGAAAGCACTCTTAAATCCTCACGGGAAAATCTGTTGAGCCAGATTATTAATCCCAAGGGGTTTTGGGATTCCTTCCCAAAACAAATAATT
Source organism: Anhinga rufa (assembly GCA_013400875.1). Taxonomy (NCBI): domain Eukaryota; kingdom Metazoa; phylum Chordata; class Aves; order Suliformes; family Anhingidae; genus Anhinga; species Anhinga rufa. Next base: position 12,192 of record VZTV01084073.1, on the reverse strand, counting down.
GTCACCCATTTCCTTAAATCTGCTTCAGAAAGGAGACAGAGCTGAATGCAGGCATGCATGCGTGTGGGGCGGGTGGGTGGAGAGGCAGCAGATGACACCAAATAGCTACACAGCAGCGCAGGAAGCTGCAAGGAAGCTACTAATGGCCTCTGATGAGCACGGATGTGATAATAATGAGGTTAATGCCCTTTCATTCACCCAGAATCATCTTAACGAACGTATAATCCCTGCTAGTCAATGGGCGATCATTAGGTCATAAATAATACAGTGTGACTGAAGGACAGGAGCCTTTCCTGTAATTATCATTTTCAGTTGGTGCTGACACGGGGAGGGTTTTGTTGCAGCCCCCATGCTGTGCAACGCTGCGGGGATGGAGCTGTCAGAGCATTTTCTGGTCAGAGGAGCGCTCCCACCTCTTGCTTCTGCTGTGCATATCTGTCATCGGAGCAGGAAAATGCTCCACTGGAGCCCAGGTCTACCAGGTAGTGCTGGGAAAGAGGAGCTGAAGCTAACGGAAAGAAAAAAGACACAAATTAGATCACGAAGCAATTGCAGCAGTCATCCGATGGTGCTGGCAGGGGCCTCAACCTGCCCAGTGGTGCCTGGTGGTGATGCTGGGAGAGCTGGGGATGGGGCTGGGCTCTGAAGCTGGGAGAGGTGCCTTGAGCCAGCCCAGGGCAGATGGTGTGTGCATCGTGTACAACACTGCTTTTGCAAGCTGGGTTGCAGTCCCCTGCCATTCAGTGCTGCATCGGAGGAGGTATGGTGTAGTCTTGGCTGTTGTTGAGCCCCTGAGGCTGTATCAACCATCAGGGGTTTAGTGACATTACGTCTGAGGGCACTTTCCCTTCTCAGAGTGCTTCCCATGTGTAGATGTCACTCAGCCATAATGTAAATTCCTGTGTTTATTAGAGGGAGTAAATCCTGCTTAGTAATAACTTGGATCACGCTCTGCATGCATTCATGTTAGATCGTGGGCCATTTTAAACCCAAACGCTTTTAAACCCACCAAGTGAGCAAGGAAATGAGCAACCGTCCGACCTTTTTTATTTTGTAATTAAATGTTTACACTTGTTGCACAATAAATCCCGTATAATAAGCTTGTTAAGCCTGCACAAAATCTGTGTTTTCAAGAGGGAGCAGAAATGGAATTACATTTATGCATGAACCTGAGTGTTTGCTGGGTTGCCGAACCTTACCTGTTAATAAAATAAGAATTAAGATTACCTGTGAGAAGACCTCTCCTTTACCTGACCATGGCTTTCCTTTCTTTTTGCCTGTGGTGGTCATAGGTGATTGATGCCAAAGCAGCTCATGAGATGATGTGGGGACACGCGGGGGGATGGATGGCACAGGCAAGAGGGAGGGGACCCAGGCTGGGGGTGGCCGTTCCGGGCTGGCACTTGCGACGCTCTGGGCACTGTTGCAATGTGGATCCTGGTAGAGACCACCATGGCTGTCTTTTTTACTAGCAGTCTAGGACTGGAAAAGTATTCAGGCCCAAAAAAGGAGTACATGTCTCTGCTGAAGTGATATATGTCACAACATGAGTTATTCAGGGATCATATGTACAAATCTAAACAAATCTGTCCAACTTGTGCTCCCACCTCTTTAAAAGAAGAGGGTACAAATGTGGAGTTGTAGAGACTGCAGAGGAAGAGCTGCAGCTTCCATACTGCTCTACAGCTGGGGGAAAAAAAGGTCTGCAGGCTGTAAATGCAGTGATACATCCCGAATGAAGCAGTGTACACCCAGTAATTACCCTGGGTACTCTTCAATCTGCCTGCAGCAAGTATCAGTGTATTTTGTTTCATGGAAGACCTGTTGCCAATCTGTCAATGTCCATGTGCAGAAAGCAATTTATATAATAAATAAAAAAATCCCTTCAGGTCCTTGTAAATGTCTCCAATTATCTCAAACCTTTGACAAATTGTTAGAGGGGCTGGAAGAGCTTAGCATCTCTGCCCCACTTGTGTAAGTAGCTTTGTCTCTGACAACTTTTCATTTCACTGAGTCCAAGAAAGGATGCTCTAAATATGTCTTTATTTTCCGCTTGTTAACTCTTCCATGCATGCTGCCAATGTTAGCATTAGCTTTCAACTTTATGGCTGACCCATTAAATACTGGATGAAACACATCTCATCAGCTTGTATTACATTTTGAACTGAATAAATAGGAAAGGCATTACACAGATTCTGTCTGGCCATCTGGAGGAACAATGTTCTTTACCTCAATGAATGGCTATCTAATCCTCTCATATACAGTTGGGTTTTATTCTATTAAAATATAATGAGAAAAGACTACCATGCCATTATGTGGTGGAGCTAAATGGGATTTTTAGAATAATCAATGAAAGATGAATAAAAAAGATAACAGTTTTCTTCAAAGAAAAAGAGAGAAAATTGTCTCCTTGGGATTAAAGTATTGTAGAACCAAATTATTATAACATGATCTTTACTCACTAAAAATACCCCAATTTCATTTCCATAAATCTTTCCATTAAGAATCAAATTAAGTATTTTTTTCATTTAAAAAATGCAAAACATTAAATGAAATGCTGTGCTTTAAACAGAAGATGCTGCAGGATTCCTGCCCACTGTGGGGTCAGCTCTTTCCGTCCAGCCAGTGGCGTTGAGGACTGCTCTCTGTGGGGTGCCCTAAAATCCAAAACAGGCTGGCTGCTGCAAACGCCCTGGCGAAGTCCCCAGCCAAGTGGGGAGGTCTTGTTGTTGGTCTCCTCCAGGCAGGTCCCACCATCCCCACCGCACAGCATGCATAAAAAAGGGCCTCATTTACTTAGCTCAACATAAAGCCGTACAAAATTGTTCATGCAAAGATTTTCTTCCAACACAACTGTAGCTGCATTTCCATTCCCCTTTCAGAAGACATTGGAAACATTAAGTCTGATAGCCAAGTGAAAGCTATGAGGTGCTTTGTGCGAGATCTGGACAGGTTGTATGTCCCCATCTCCAGCACGGTGACACCAAAAGCCCTTTCCCAGCTGCCACTACATCCTGGCAGTGCCCGTGGTCTGCAAGTGCCTCCTGGTGTGGGACAGGCGCTTGAGCAGTCTTTCAGCGGTGTGCTAAAACTGAGGCACTGCTGGGGCCCATGTTTGGGCAGACGTACAACATTCCCCAGATGGGACACGTGGTTCTTCAAGCCCCAAACTCCAAGATATTCCCCCCCCACCCCGGGCTTTCTCCTCCATGCAGACCAGGTCTGGGCAGGCACAGGATCATTCTTTGCAATGCTGCTGTTTATTTGTAAGGGGGCCACACTAAATCCCAGCAATTAGTGAACAATCGCTTTAGGGTTTATTTCTCAGCAGGAGCAGAATATATTTCAGCTTTCTCCTTGTAGAGCTGTTGGAGGAAAATGACTCCTGCTAGTCATCGCCTACCCCCCCAGCACTGCGTCGGCTGCAATGCTATCCACCTCCAATTCATCAACCAGTCAAGTTGATATAATTAGGAATCCCAAAGTCAATAATCTGATAATCTCCAGTGCACAAAGGCTTGTATGTAGGAGAAGTGATTCCAGGAAGTCTGCAGCTCAGATCTGTACAGGAAAAATGCCAGATTTTAAAAAAGAAACAGGCAGAGACCTGGAGGAGAGAGTGCTTCCTAATCCTTCACTGGTGACATATTTTGGGCCATCAGCTCTGCAGTAAATGTTTTCCTGTACAATCATTGAGTGCCTTCAGATCTTCCTTTTACAGTCTTAATAATAATGTTCAATTACTGGTTCTGCCCTATAAATAAATAATCTCAGTTTAACGAGACACTCTGCTGGGTTAGCGATGCTGGCTGCGGGGACACGTCTCCAGGGCCCCCGGAGTGATGTGCTCCCTCCCCGCTCTCACATGCGCTGTCGGCCACAGTGAGCAGCAGAAAGTGTAAAGCAATATAACATTTGGCAAACATTTTGCAGTCTCTCTATTATGGCAGTCCAGAGAAAGGGAAGTCTTACATCCAGAAATGATGCCAGAAAAATAGGTCTTTGTAAAACACTTTGAACATGTAAAATGACTAATAAAAGAGTAGGTGTTTCAAATATTTCAGGTTGCTCTTTAAAAGTGTCAGGAGTTCCCCTTGGCTTTGCAATGTTAGGGCAGGAGTGGGGGGGCTGGGGGGGACCTCTCTGGGAAAGCACCCAGCAGGTTCATTATCATTTTCCTTCCTCAGCCCAAGTGAAATTACACAGAATCACAGAATCACAGGTTGGAAGGGACCTCAGGGATCATCTAGTCCAACCTTTCTAGGAAGAGCAGAGTCTAAACAAGATGGCCCAGCACCNAGGCTGAACAAACCCAGCTCTCCCAGCCTATCCTCATATGGCAGGCTTCCCAGTCCTCCGATCATCCTGGTGGCCCTTCTCTGGACCCCTTCCAGCCTGTCCACATCCTTTTTGTACAGCAGGGACCAGAGCTGCACACAGCACTCCAGGTGTGGCCTGACAAGCACTGAGCAGAGCGGGGTAATGACTTCAGTAGAGTGGGATAATGACTTTGATTATTGAAGACCAACCCACGTATGAGCTGCGTATCCCTCACAGCCTGTCTTCGGCCACCACAGATCAGCTCCAGGCGAGACCAACACAGTTCTCACCATCCTGGAGGAATGGCCAAGGAGCCCTCAGGCAAAGCAGGGATCTTCCCTTTGCAGCGGGGGTGGGGGGGGGGGGTTTGGGGTGCATCCCCAGGCCAGCTCTAGCTCATCAGCCAGCGAGCTGCCAAAGGCTGCTGCATGGGGCAGAAGTGCTCTCGGGAAAAGCAAGTGGCTTATATAAAAGTTTCATCAATTTTAAATGACAGTGTTATCTTCCTAACAGGATGTTTTAGCTGTAACATGCTCTACATAAGCCTTTTAATGCGCCTTGTCAGGAACCATTCTGCCTTCTTCTGGTGCACACAGCGAGCCTGTCGCTCAGCAGGCATTGAGAGGAGTTGTCGGAAAGCCAAAAGCAGAAAAGCAATGGGAAATCATCCCATTTTTCCTTTCCACGGTGGGATGAGTGATGTCCGGGGTCACGTGCTGAGGCGCTGCCAACTGGGACAGCTGGGACAGCTGGGACTTCAGCTCCCCCAGGGCATCCCACACCCCAAGCCCCCGACCACCGAGGACGGCTGGGCTGGGAAACGAGGGGACCAGCCTTGAGTCTGGAGTCTGGATAAATAACAGCTCCTGAATACTGAATTAGAGGATCCATTGCCATTGCGTTGAAGCCTGGCATCAGAAGAAGGAGGTCTTCCAGCTGATCCTGTAAATCAGCTGATGAAGCTTTGTCTGCCCTGAGCTGGTGTGAGGAGCATGTGCTCTGCAGGAAATTATATTGCTATTTTTTCTCAATGTGCTAAGGAGCCAACTGATCTTTAAAATATGCTAATCTGGTTTGACAGTGAGGGCTGTTTATTATTGCACAGTACCATAATAAATATAATTTCTGTTGATTAAGTTAGACTATGGTATTTACCTGACTTCCTTACAAAAATATGCCAATAGTGCAGGCCAAGGCTGCAAGGTAATAAAGGGAATATCACCATAACAAGAGCAAAGGATGGGGTGTTAATCACCATACAGAAAAGCATTGCAAACTTCAGAGGTGTGCTGTCTCGTTAGAAATGTGTCTGAAACCATGTGGAAGAAGGGTGATCTTCCAGCCAGGCTGGACTGGACATGGGAGATGTGCATTGCTCCGGTCCATGCTGGAGAGCACAGATCATGCATCTTCCTCTCCCTCCCTTCGGTCTATGGCCTCACCAGGTGGGTTGGTAACTGCTTTGATAGCACACGTCAAACGAGCGTGATGCATGCCTGAGGTGTTAGCCCACATCGACCATGGACCATTGATTCAGGCTGGGGAACAGGCATTTTCTGTTTCCCTTAAGAGTCCAGACAGGAGCAAAGGCACCAACCTCCCCGTTGCACAGCTGTTGCAGAAGGGATGGGCTGTGCAGAGGACGGCTGGGCTTTGCTCTGCTCCCGTGCCAGCGGGCAGGAGCAGCCCAGCACGGCCACGGCAGCAAAGATTTGTCGCCTCAAGGGCGCCGTGTTTCTCCCGGCTGCCGCTCCTCTGGGGAAGGCAAGCGCAGCACGGGCTGTCGGGGCTGAGCCTTGAGAGGCACCAGCCATGTGATAACCAGAGGTAATTGCATGCTGGGGAGATTTATCTAATATGAAGGGGAGAAGCAATGTACATGCATACTGCAGATGGGACTAGAGCTGAGTGTGGATTTATAGGCAAAGAGTAAATAGGAGCGTAGAGGAAGGCTTTCCCTTTCTCCATAAACTTTTCAATTTCAGAGAGGCCAGGTTCAATAAAATTATCTCACAGATGGAGGTTTTATTGAATCTGGCCCATAAAGCTCCCATTATGGGGTTTACAACTGCCATTTACACAAATCCTGCTATAATAAAATACAGTGGTGTTTACAGCATTCCTGCAACTGCGACAGAATTACAGCATGCACAAAAACCAACAAGTAAATCTTGGCTTAATGCACCAGGCACTCCACTGACAACATAAAGCAGCAAAATTTTGGGGGAAAAAAAAAAGGAAAAATGCAGAGGTTGCTTGGGCAAGAGGAGAATTATACCTGCTGCTTGGCCAAGATACCCCAGGGAAATACCAGAGATTTACAGCCCTCACCCTGCTCTCCTGCAATGCAAAACATAAATATACTTCCAAAAGGTGCTGCATGGCCTTGGCACACAGCTGTGGGGACCGGCCGGGTGTTACTGGCAGCTGGGCAATCCCAGCCATTAGCAGCATCTGCTTCAGCCACGGCAGAGAGCCAAGCTCACGTTGGCTGAGGCTTTGCTGAAGTTCAGTATAAAAATCTCCAGCTGGGTCTTCTTCCCTTTCCCACCTGCCTTGTGGGTGCTGCCTGGGTGCTTGTAGCAGTTTGTGCTGAGTAGGGATGGAAACTGGTGTGCAGCCCTGGTGGGTTGTGGCTGGAGATGGAGGAGGCTGAAGGATTTGCTGAACAAGTGAAAGCTCCTGAAAAGCCTCTGGTTAAGAGCTGAATGTGGGGCTCAAGGGTGAGTAAAGGCTAGATCTGAACTGTCTGAGGGACTGAGACTTCGGGTGCCTGAATCTGCTGTCAAAGATGCTCTCAGTAGGGGAGAGGAAAAACTGGGAACTCTGGAGGAGACCCTTCCTGAGAAGGAATAACCTGAGCTGTGTTTTTGGCCATGGCTCCATGGCCTTGGCACACGTTTACGCTGATTTCCAATACCTGATTAAAGGAGATGGATTTCAGTTCCCTGTTTTTCCTCTGCTTGTCCCCATGCTGAGAGCTGTAGCTGAGAGGTGATGGCTCTTCCGTTATGGCAGGTCTGTCTCACACCACAGCCCTTCACTTCCCTCTTTATATATCACTGCATTAATCTTTGTGCCTCCCTGTGTGTCTGCAAAACACTTGCATTTGCAACTCCATTAATTAGGCCAGAAAGCAGGTCAGCACTAATCTCTCCTGTTCTCCTTAATATATTGTTTTCTGACATCACCTCACAAATTAAACTGAGATGATTTAATACTGATTTTCATTGCTGTGCCACATGAAATGGCAGAAACCTCTTGTATTTACAGAGGAAGTGCCTCACTTGGGATGAAGGAACACTGTTCAGTTATAGTTATAACTGAAGTTATAGTAGAAACATTTATTTCATGGCACATATTTAACAAGTCAATTCACAGTGAAGTTCAGCTTTCCTTTTTTTCAGCGAGCTTACTGTGAAGAATTGATTCAATCAAAGTTTTTATCACCTTTCCTTGTCATTGGGCACCTAAATGCCTTTGCAGTGTGATATGCTCTGGTCACCTTGGAAGTGAGTAGCAGGGTGGGGACTTGCATTGTTCTGTTGTTCTCTGTGCTCCCTTGTGCTCAGGCTATCACCTTGCAGCCGGGGATGCTTTCCCTACCCCAGTGCTCAGGAGTCGCCCCTGTAACCTGGCAGAGTCTGGGGAAAACGCACATGCAAAGCTGAAGTCCAAGGAGGCTGCTCAAACGCCTGGCCTTGCTCATGCTGTGAACTGGGAGAACTCGGACCAACAGCATGTTTTGCAGAGCCTTCTGCAGCAAGGATAGGTCTATTTTTTTCTGTTTATGATATTTCCTTATTGCTTTTACTGAATCATTCAGTCCTTTATTTTGCCGTTCTATTTGCTTGGTGTATGTTTTTTCACTTCCTAGTACACATTTTCTTTTCCGGATATGTGCACAGTTTGTTTCCTCTGTTGCTGGCTTTTAACTTATTTAATTGTGACTGGGATCAGGGGTTTACTTGTCATTTCCCGTATCTGCCCCACTGTAGATCTCAGAATAACTCTGTTAAAGCCGATGAATTACTTCAGATCTATAGTGCTACAATCAAAAAAATCTAGCCTGTCCTTTAATTTAAATTACAACTGCATAAATAAGCTGCCCTCACTTCTGTTCAGGGGCTTCCAAGGCAGCCTACATCAACAATGTTTTAAGATACCCATTCCTGTTTCCAATTCCTCTGTTTGAACCTTTGATATAAATATAAATGCTGATGTGTCTCTGGCCTGCACATGCCCTTCTTCACCTTTTTCTCCTGGAAGATTAAGATGCGATACAGGCTTGCATCAGAACCACCCGAGCTCTTTGTTCTTGTCTGGTTTGCCTGAGCTTATCCTACATCTTGATTTTTTTTCTCTGTTTGCTGAGTGTCACTTTACTGCACCTCTGCATCCATCCCAGGTTATGGTAATAATTTAGGAAAAATAATAAAAAATTCATTGTAATTTTTTCCAAGTCATACACTAAATGGAAGAGGGGCAGCATGATTCTGTGTTTTGCCATGTAATGGGATGGTGGCCACATGAACTCTCTTGGTCTACTGTTGCTGATCCTGGTTGCTCCTGATAATTACTTCTGCCAGTGTTTTATTTGGGTAAAGACTGACTCATTCTCAGTCAATATTCATCCTTCCCTTGTCCAAGCTTGCCTGTCACTTGGATGATTTAAATAGCTGCCTGGGTTGTGAATCCCAAATGGGGTTCAAGACAGGAGGGGAGGGCTGAGATGTCTGGCACAGACAAATGGTGATGTTTCTGTCTGTGTGGCAACAGAGCTTCACATCTTGTAGTTCTTTGTATTGGCTTTCGGGAGGGGTGCAGGAGTAATGCACAGCAATACCTTGAGTGAACGTAGTGATGGATAACCTGACCTGAGGGGACTGGTGCTGCTGCACAAATCTGCTTCTGGTGGTTGCTGAAATGAAATAAAATAAAAATGTTGTTTGTTTTTGACAGCTTTTTGCAATCTTTGCATTTGCAACATGCGGTGGGTACTCTGGAGGACTGCGCCTCAGTGTGGACTGTGCAAACAAGTCAGAGAGTGACCTCAACATTGACATAGACTTTGCCTACCCCTTCAGGTAACCCGGTTTGGTTCGTGGCGGTTCGTTTGCAGGCAGGCAGGCATTCGGGGGCTGATGCGAAGTCCCTTTTCAGCGGGGTTTCCCATCATTTATAGCAGCTTTTGATTAAGCACCAATCTGGGGCTCCTGAATTCTCCTGACAGTATTGTTCAGGCTCTGGATGTGCAGGAGGAATGAATTTGGCTAGACCTGGTGTGGATGGGATCACAGGAACTGCTGAGGAATGGGAGCTCAGCAAAGGAGAAGAGAGCAGTTGTGGGCATACAGAGCCCTGTAAGGGCCAGAACAGCTCAGGGGGTGGAAAACAACAGGCAAAAGAAAGGAAAAAGAACAAAAACACATTGGCCCAAGAAAAAAATTGAGATAAAGTAGCCATTAACTAAGCTGGAAATAAGGGAGGATTCCCAGTCACCAGAGTAGCAAGAGCCTGGAAGAGCCACTCCATGGGGAAGGGGAAGCAAAAGACAAAACAAGATTGAGCCATAATTTTGAAATGCTTTTGAAAATTCTACTAATTACCTGCCTGCTTCTATTGGTGTCTAAATACTTTAAACCTTGGAACCTAGTGACTTAGGAAAACAGATTTTATGTTGTTTAAGTAAGCCTGAAAGCTGTAGTGCGGTTAATATATATATATATTTATAAAAATATTCATGCCATTTAGGATCCTGCTTCAAAAGAACATCCACAGTTCTCTTTTTAAAGATGTCAAGTCCACTTAGAAACCTTTCACTTCTGTATAACTGATTTCTTTAAGGAATTGAGATGATTAAGAAAAGAATGCATAATCCAATCTCAGACCCAGTACACTATGACTCCAAAAATTATTTTGCTTCCTTGGGAAATCACATGCTGTTTTGCTTATGATTGCTATGCACAGCCCAGATGTAATGGCATCTACTTCTTTAACATGCTGTAAAATACAGCATCTTCCAAACAGTGGAAACTGAATTTGATTCCTTGAACTGTTGTTCTTCCTTTACACACATTTATTACTCCAAAGAGTCACATTTTCTGGTATTACAAATGTTTATTTTTTGTCTGGAACTTGTCTGCATTTTCTTTCATTTCTGCTTAGTATGCATGAGATAGATCCTGAAAATTGAGTTATGTGAATTTGTAATGTGATTCACTTCCAAATAGGTCATCTCTTCAGCATTCATTACAGAATACACCCTACAGTAAAGTGCTTTTAATTTGCATGATTATAAAATAGTACTTTATGTAGAAAGTTAATAAAACGGAGAGAAGTAGCCAGCAAGTATTTCCTAGTGTTACACCAGGCATGTCAACCATTGCTTTTTAGAAGGATGTGGCTGGATCTGCAACTTCCCGTGGTCTTGCTTATTAGAAAACTGCAAACAGTAATTGTAGCATTCCAGCGTGTTGGAAAGATGATGCAAAATAGGATTTATTTGTGAAGAGATCCAACTGAGGCTGTAGCTGGCCCTTGAACTGCCTGTGTGGCTCCCAGCTGTGGCTGGGTGTGCGCAGAGCAGAGTGGTGCGTAGGAGGAGCCTGCACCTGAAGACTGGGTGTATGGCATGTACGGCGGGACGGCTGGCCACATGGTGGAAATATACCTGTAATTTGCAGGTGAGGAAGGAGATGACGCTGAGCCAGCTGGTGTTTTGGGAGAAGCATGAAGATACTCAATTTCTGTGCAATTTGGAACTTTGATGCAAACCTGAGGCACATGCAGAAAGTGTCCAAAGGTGTAAGACTACGTGGGGTAGCAGATGTGTGCCTGGAAAATCTGGCTTGGCGTTACCTGTGGAACTTGATGTAATTTTACTGTTTCATCTAAATATTCCCATGACGTCTTCATACATTTGCTCTTTCCACTTTTCTCCGCTGCTCCTTTGACAGATTGGAGAGGGATGCTCTAAAAACAGAAGTGAGCTTAGTTGAAAAGTAATATCTCATATTAGAGCAGTTGATACCCTTGGAAAAAGCAGACACATTTTAAGGTTGGGCTCCCTCATCAAGACTTTGATCCTGAAGCTCATCTGCCTGCATGGGTATGGAGGCTTTGTGTAGGTAGGATGAATTTCCCACCAGTTGTCTTGCATCCAGGTCTGAATAAGTTCATATTCATGTGGCATTTTCCTTTCAAATGCCTTCAGTGTTCTGATTATTGGCTGACAGCTGGGGGAGGTGTAGGTGGAAGGAGAGATGCTGCCGAGCATCTGACATGGCGGTACTGTTGTGTCTGTCAGCAATGACACTGAAACAGTCGAATACCTGAGCGCTGCTTTTTGAGCTTGACGTGAAATGAAGAAAGCCACACAGCTATGCTAGCAGCTGCTTTCCTTCCTGTTGCTGTGAGTTTGAGGCTTTGTTTTCTTCTCCTAGAAGAAGTGCTAGACCTTGGCTAGTTGATGAGTAAGTGTCAGGAGCTTTAAGCAAGTAAACAAAAGTGTAAGGCTCAACAGGACAGCTTGGTAAAGCAAGAGGACTTGGATGTTTTGGAAATGAGATTGGAACGTTCCCATTAAAGCAAGATCAGAATGGGGAAGGAGTTCAGGAGTTTTCCAGACTGAAAGGGGGGCATCTCACTTGTGATCATGTACTTCTGGGGCTCATCACCTTAGATAAAGAAAGGGAGTATGCAGGAGGGCAAAACCGGTGCTGATGGGGTCTGGGGATGTGTGATTAAAACATACTGATTGCCAAGCTGACTTCAAATCAGTAATTCATGTAGCCCCAGGCCAGTCCTGAATGTATTGAAGAAGCATTGCACTCCACAGCAGGTAGCTCCGGATGGTCCTGCAAACCAAGG
>VZTV01084067.1:2058-30183 GCA_013400875.1 Anhinga rufa | reverse complement strand
GCTTAAGGCTACTGGAAGTCTTTATTTCCTGATTTTAAAATGAACGCTTTATGGCAGATTTCCCCCCCCACTTCCCCCCGCCTTTTTGGTCTATGCAACTTTCATAACTTTGAGGGCATAAGCCTGCAGTTATGTAGGCAAAACTGTAATTGCCTGCAGTGGCTACTGTTCAGCAGGAGTCTTGGCTGAGTGAGGCCCTTCAGCATGCAGCTTATATTACAGCCTCATGCATGCATTGTTTGCTTAGTAGAAGAGTCTCTTACTGGGGGTTCCTATAGAAGGTGGGCAAAGCACACAGAACTATAGATTTTTACTTTTAATAACTTTTTATCGAACCACTTCACCACACTATATTGTGAAGGATCTAAAACACATATTCATAAATCATAGCTTTTACAAAGAGCAGCATAAGAAGACAAAGGGGAACAGACTGACAATGGCAAGTGAATAAACACAAACTCCAATAATGAAATGTTGGCTTGTATATACTGGCATTTAAAGTCCATTCCATAAAATGTAATAAAGTGAATGTTTGTGATATGAACACAAACCCCCAGAGAGATCCTCTATTAAAAAAAATCATTACCTTCTTTCTGTGTCAATTTCTTTCTTTAAAACCCAACTAAAATGCCCTAATATGTTCTACACTGGCTGCCAAATATTAACGTTAACAAAAGGAATTTCTTTGTACGTTATAGCAGACTGCCACTCTCAAGGCTTGCTTTCATTAGATGCAGCTTTCATTATAACTTTGCTGCTAAGTTATACCTCTGTGCAGCAAAATTTTTTTATTGACCCAGCCTGGTGAACAGCATGTTGTCTTGAAAAGCGTCAGCTCTGTCTATTGACATTTATTGCCAATTTTAGTAACGTCAAGAAGGAAGGGAGGGATGGAGGGTAGTAGGGGAAGAAGGGTTTTTTTTCAGATGCCTTGTGAGAATATTCTTAAAGAGCTGCTCCCCTTGGCCAGGGGAAACATCTTACTTCAGAAATGCTTAAAATCTAAATAGTATGGACTCCTGCTTCATTTGCTTCTGCATATAATTTTCTCTCTCATTGATGGACTTCACTGCTTTAATACGCCTCATGTGATTGTCTCCCTTTACAGCCCAGCTGTAACGCAAGATATTCATTCTCCCCTCAGCAGGGTGCACATAGAGTGGTTGTAAGACCATTTCAGTGGTCAAGCTGATGCTCAGCAAGGACTAGATGCGGAAAGTAAGGAACAAAGTAAGCAAGCCACCTAGACTCTATCCTACTGCAGGCACATCAGCCATGTCAGAGGGACCAAAATTAATTTTTGCTAATACATCCTCCAGTGATGCAAATTAGCTTAGCTGCACTGATGTGCTGGAGCAGCCTGGTGCTATGACTGGTGCTGCTGTCACCCCACATGCGACGTTAGGCAGAGGGCAGTGACAGATAAGCATTGTGAGCCCAGATATGTCCTTCAGAGAAGTCAGGGTGATACAATGCACAATTCCAAGTCTTTCCTGTCTCTTTCAGGTGTTGTCTAACACAAACTAGAAGCACCACTGAATTCAGGATGAGACTTTCATATCCTGCTAGGTGTGGAGCGCAGATCAGCTTCCGTGTTACTGGTGTACAAAGATAAGCCCCGATATCTTGACAGGCACCAACTGAAAATCAGCCTTTCCCATAAAGGACTGGTATGTAACATGTAAGCTGCAGGTGAGAACAAAGCCACAGGCAAGCACTGCACACAGCTCTGTTTTGCTTAAGGGTTCAGTCTTGCGTAGGCTCTACAGGGAACAGAGGAGTTTTGAGTAGCAGCCTACTCTCTGAAAGAGCCTCTAGGCTGATGGTTCCTGAGCTGGGAGCTGTTTCACCTCCCACCGACCACATCTGCCCTATGATTCTGAGGGAACTTGGCACCATGGATCTCAACAAGCCACAGGACAGAGTTACCTCTAACATTTACTATTCCACCATGGTGCCACTTTGTTTGTGCTCTTGGCAGAATGTCAATGTATGGAGGAAAAGAATGACTTGCTTTTTGAGGTAACTCTGCTTTGCAGTGATGTTCTGGTCTGCTGTAACATTTCCTTACACGTACTTCCTCAAGCTGCAGCTTCTGGAATCTTTGTCTTTTTTTAAGAACATTCGCACTCACTTTAAGCCTTTGTGGACAAATGCTTATGAGCGTGTGTTAGCATAGGAAAGCATGATGGATAGTGAGCAGCAGTCAGGCAACGTGGTTAACCTGAGGAGCTTTCAAGAGATGCACATGCTTGTATCTGGTGCAACCCCAAGGAATATAAAGCCTCATCATATGTTATGAAGAGTTGCCCTAGCTAGCACAGGGGCCAAAAGCAGTCTAGCCACAGCAGCATAAAGCATTTTGGGGATTAATTTTTCCAGTTTAAAAATATGAAGGAGCTGTGCTACAGAGGAGAGGTAAAACAGGCAAACACAGCCTATTTGCAGCCCTCCTCTAGAGCTAATACGTACATGTCTAAGAGTGTAGCAGTGAGTGACAGAGAAATACCACCTTTTAGTACATCCCAACATCCCCCTGCTTCCTTCTATGTCCCTCACCCTTGTTTTTCCCCTAACTCTTCTTGTGCTCACTTGACCCCAACATAAGCAGGACCTGGTCCTGCTGCAGCAGCCACCAGTCTGAGCTTGGAGATTGTTATTCTTCATTTTCAGGAGGATGAAGGGTTCAGCTCAGGAATCCTATTGTTTCAGAGCATGTGGTTTACATTATCATTTCCAAGAGGTATTTGTACACGCAAAACGCTACCATCTGCTGTAAGGAATACTTTGCATTTTTAAAAGGTTAATTCCATTTCAAACCTACTGATTGAATTGGTAGCAGAAACCACTCTCATTTGCTTACTGTATTTAGTGTCACAACATGCAGCCAGCCAGCAAGCCATGTCTTTACAAGGAAAGACTGTTAAGTGCTGGTAATTGGCATAGGTTTTCTCCAAATTCTCACCAAAATAACTTTTCTATTCATTAATGAGCAAAAGCGGTTTTAAATTACAGCCTGTTGTTACGCTTGGGATCAGACAATGGGCTTCTTGTTAATAAGGTGAGTGTTAAGTCTGTAATGAATAATTTGATGCATTTTCTTTCTTTCTCCTTACTCTTTTGAGATCTGTGTCTCAAACAGACTGCAGTTTTCCTCAAAGTTCCTGTGGTTTGAAACTCTTTTTAATTGTGTTTTACTCACTTAGAAATTCACCAAGAGAACTCAATATTGAACTGCAAGCTGCTTTGGTTGGGCATGAAAATCTGTGTTATGTCTTAGTTTCTTCATCAGATTAGTGCAGGTACTTATGTCTGCAAACAAGAAGCCCATACTTTGGGAGCTAACGTTTGGGTGATCAGCCCTGCTAGTAAGCTAAATGAACAGAGGAGTTATGAATTGTGAACTGAGAAGAGGAATCAAATTTAGTTCTAGATACAGAGTTTGTTTTTTCTCCTCCAAAAAGAAAGGCTTTTGTATAATGTCAGTGTACTCTACAGGGAGGTCCCAGATCCTGAGCAAAGACATGTGTGTACTGGCACAGTTTTGAAACAGAGATTTTCAGATTCAGGGTGTACCAGCACGAGGAGGTCCAGACTCCTACGTTTACAGGGACAGGGCTTCAGCTGGGTCTGCATCTGTTTAGCACTGAACTGTCTGGAGGCATGACCTGAGAACTTGCCCCTCTGGAGGCCTGCGAATCCAGAAGTCATCTGGTTTTGGTTTTTCCAGTATATTGCAGGGGTTTTATTTTCAGTCATACTGCAGAGTCCCTCCATTTACCCAAACCTCTACCAGAAGAGGGATTTGGATGGAAATGGCCTGTATTTGTTTCAATGGTTTTTTTAGTTCCACTAAATTACAAAACATGTAGATTTTTATTAATTTGGTACTCTATTATGTTTTTATTGGATCGAGACCCCCAGAAAACAAATCCTCAAACTTCAGAGAACATGGAATTAAAGCTCCACAGGTAAGGTCTGACCACGCAGATGGCTCTCATCACTGCTGCCCACCAGTCCAGAATTTTAAGTTTATCCAGTTTGAGACATATGCCCACCTGCAGTGCCTTGTTTTAAATACAGATATTACTCCCCCCATCCAAGAAGACAGTAAGTTTTGGTTTTATACTATCAGTTCAGGTTTTCCTAGAGATGTCCTGCCATTTTCACTCCTTGCAGTCCACAACCCCCAGCTCTAAAGCACAAACACGAGTGGGTCTACCCTTGCAATGTGCTGCAGTACAGGAGAGCAGCAAGACAGCAGTATCCTCTTCATTCTACTGAAATAGTAAGAGCAATCCACTCCCGCAGCATCAATGGATACCATTTAACTAGCATTTTCTATAAGCTGAGGTAGCCACTTAATAGAAATCCTCTTCAGTGCAGATTTAGATTCGTGTCAGTTGTCATGAAATGTAATGACAAATGTAAGACCAGACCAGCTCTTCAAGACAGCTTTTGCTTTCAGACATCTACTTTAGGACAAATAGGTCCAGATTTAATGCAAAAACATTACAACTTTCAGTGCATGCAAGATGTTTGTGTTTGCTATCTCTAGCCATGCTGCGGCTGGAATAGACTGAGACTTCTAAGAGTGTTCCATCAGCCTGGACAGAAAAACAATCCCAAGTACGCCCTGCTGGACAGGGACAAAGACATTTGCCCTGCCAACTCAAACAAGAAGCTGGCTAAGCCAAAAGAGCAGGGTGAAATCCTGAGCCCATTTAAGTTAATAGGAGTCTGACTATTGATTTAAATGGACTCAGGCCTTGACTTCTTAACTCATGCTCGCTCACAGTTTTCATTCATATTCCCCTCACTTAATGCTATTTCCAGCTTCCATGCCTTTTATTAGGAACGAACATGCAAAGCTAAGAGCTATCACAGATGAACTACCCATGCTACTGTGACCCTCAGAAACAGCAGGATAGTAAAGGGGCCAGGACTAGTGCTGGGCTTCTAGAAATTGGCAAATCCAACCCAGAGTCCTGCCCCATCCTGATCCCTGCCTCATCCTGACCCCAAGAGCATAAGCATTAATGAAAGGTAGGAGTAGCAAATACTCTAGACAAGCCTCATCTTCCCAGAGGTACAACATAATCTTCAGCATTTGTGCTAGAGATCCACCATTGATATTTTTGTTTGTTTGCTTTTTAACTTCTAAGTATTTAGATGAATGGTCTTCTCTGGAGATTACTCCTTCTGACCGGAGGCATGAGCCCGAAAGCCATGGGGTGCTAATCTGCAGGATTCTTTGGTGCAGTCCTGTTTGTAGACAACGCTCAAAGTCCTGAGAACAGCAGGAAATCTAAAAGTAAGAGGCAATGCCCGTGCACTCAGCCCTTCTTTCAGTGGTAAGTGCTGCCCCTCTGAGCTTGTCTCAAGCATTGCTTTCTGTCCTTATTCACTCTGAAGCTTCCTCCTGTCCCCTCTCACAACTTCCACCTCCTACTGCTGCATAACTCAGAGATGCCCAAACCATCCCAGACTAAAGCCAGCAAAGCCTCCCCACACACAACCTGCATGTCCTCTCCGGTGGACAGCACAGTGCATCTCTTTTCAAGCTCTCTGCTCACAGATGAGCATAAATGTTTGTCAGAAGTGTTAAATTCTGGAGCAATTCCAACCAAAGCACAGTGGTGGGAGGCAGATTCCTGCTCTCTTCTCCAGCTTCTTTGCTGGGTCATTTTGATCTGACCACCATTGTCCAGGCAATAGGCTTTTTGCAAGACTTATTTGGAAGCTGTATTACCAGAGCTCACAGCCTCAACCTATGTCTGTTGCGGATTTACTTCCCTTTGTAACAACAGTCAGAGCTAATTATGTCTTTGAAGGAGATATGGGAAGAAGGGTTGGAGACTGATGCCTTTCCAGACTGTTGTGGGACTACAGGGGCCCTACCAATACCATGATGGCTGTGGGCCTCACTGACTGCAGCCCTTAGCTCTGCATGCTCCAAAGGGGCAAGTGAACCATTTGAGAATATCCCATTTATACCACTGGTCTGGCACAAACCAGGAAGGACTCGCACATTAAAAAACCACCTTGGAAGTTCCAGTGGGGGTACTAGTACCTCCTCCTTAGCTCTTCCCCTGCATAGATCTCAGAGCAGTGCTGCCCTGGGTGGAGGGTCTGGCACCTATTTCCCTCAAGAGCTAAGAGTATTTTATGCAAGATCCATGTGCAGCAGAGAAAAGCTGCTGCAAGAGACAAGAATTTTGCTTTATATCAGAAATTGGTTTCTAGTTGCTTTTCTGGAGAAGGATTGTTACAGTCTATCTGGATATTTCCTGTAATGGAAAGCACGACTTTCTTCAGTATTGCTGTGTGAGAGAAAGCAGGTGAAGCAGAAGGAAAATCTCCCAAGTTTCCTCTCTGTGCCTGATTTCCTGGCTGCTTTTAGGGACAGGTAGTTTTTGCTAATGAGACTTTCCATTATAAAGTTTCCATTGCTCTGGAAAATATTAACTTTGCTGGGTAGATCAAACAGGCCCTGCAGTTATAGTTAGAATATCCTGAAGATTTAGTTCCCAGTAATAACAGGGCTAAACCACAGCACTGCCAGAGGCAAAAACTATATTATTTGAAATGAAACTTCTCATAAATATCTAACTATGAAGTCATTTTATATCAGCTGCTCTTATATAAACTGGACAAGGCAAACTGTCCTATCCATCAACATTAAGGTTGCCAAGAAAAATGACTCTATATTCATTGTCTGCAAGTTTCAGAGATTTCCCTCTCTTTATTAGGCTTTCCCAAGAAACACCGTGTTTTGCTCTTTTTAAGAATTTTGCTGGTACAGACAACTAGTAGCACCACCAGTGTCATCTTCAGGCTTAAACCAACTCTTGTCTGCCTCCTCTCACTGTCTCTCTGGTGGGGCATGCAAGATGTTATACACACAAATACATCTGGCTCTCAGCGGCCACTGGCCAGAGCCAACATTACTTTTTAGTCTTTGTTAGGTGGAAGCACCTCAAAACATCAGCAGAGCCAGAATCATGTTGGGCTTGTGGTTTTTCGGTTTTTTTCTTCCAGCCCCTCTCCAAATGCTTAGAGAATATTTGTTGCAGGTCCACAATAAGGACCAGGCCGGTCTTGAAACATACTGCTGGAAGTTGCACTCAAAAGGGGTTAAGAATAGCAAGGGGCAGACACGGACATTGCTAGCCAGTCTTACACTCACACCATCCATCCCTTGACAACATGGGTAAGTGGGTGCCACCCACAACCCTGGGACAGGCTGGGATCCCAGGGCCCTACCTATACCTCCCACCCCTTCCTTCTCGCTGCCTCCAGGCCCCCAGCCCATTGGCCCATGTCTGTCCTGCTGCTTGCAGCTGGCAGTGTGTGCAAGACACGCTTTCTCGTGCTCTTCACTTTTTTTCTGGTTTTATGTGGTGAGGTTTGATACTTTTCCCCAAGCTCCGGTGTCTTTGAAGCCCTGCTGTACCTGATAGCATTACGGTTACTGTTGGTGTAGACAGCAGCTACCTTTGACACACAAATTGTTTCACCGTGCATTAAACTGCAGCATCTGCTGCAGTAAAACATGACACCTGAAAATACTGTGGTCTGCACAAAACATAGGGATGCTTTTCCATTAGCTTTCTCCAAAATTAAGGCAGAAAGTGGACAAACCTTCACACCCCCCACCCTCAAGAGGAAGGGGAATGATGCTGGCCATTGCTTCTGTATTACACTTGTGATTAAAGTGTATGAAGAAAGGTTAAGATGAGCAACTAAGATTTGCTGGGCTGGAAAAGTGGACAGGACACGTGGGGGAAATGCCTTCATGATACTTTCTGTGCAAGTTTCCTCACTGTAACTCTCACCTCTCAAAAGAATGGTGTCAAGAGAAATGCTTGATTACCTACTGCTGACTCCCTAAACGTATCCAGTACCACCCTCCTCTTATGGGACAGGAGGCTTGGGTGTTTCTGGGTACAAAGCTTTCAGAAATTTGGTCATCTTAAATGACGGCAGAAATGCAGAGCAGGCTTGAAAAGAACCCTCGAGATATCTGGCCCCTTTGAAGGAAATACTAGCTTGTGAAAAGGGATTTCCAGACTTGTTTTTGTGAAAAGGAATCAGTAAGCCTGTGTTAAATCAAATCAAAGCATTTGGTGCCAGAACAGTGCTAGCAGACCCTTCTTTTGTCTTTGCAAGTTAAAATTTGAATGCCTCCAAGTCACCGACAATGATGCTGAAATGTGAAATAGAAGAAATCTATAGTCAGCCGCTGCTGGAGCTAGGTCCAAGGTGAGTCACCAAAAGCCTAGCCAAAGCCTTACATGAAAACAGTCAACTTTCAGGCAGGAAACTAACTTCTTTTTTGGTAAACTACATGTAAAAGCTTTAAAAAAAAAAAAAAAGGCAAAAATAATGGTACTCTATTTTAACTTTACAAAGAAAATATTTAAAATATGTTATTAAAATATGCAAATTTTATAATTTAATTATATAATTGCAGAGCCTTATCGTCTAATAGCCCCACTGTATTTTGCACATTAGTGAACAATTGCTTTCTTAAAGCTCACAGCAGAATCATTTACTTGATGCTGGAGAATAAGTTAATTATGGATCTCCTGCCTTTGATTAATGGATTTAATAATCAAGTTACAGTAGAATTAACTTATACTTCATGTGCTTACAGCACTGACAGTGAGATTCATGAAAGCAATGTGTCAGCAAATAGGATTGGCACCAAAAAAGAAATGTTTGGAGATCCCAGGACTGCCTGTGTCTATATTGCTGGCTGTCCGCAGTTCTGTTAGGAACCTGCAAATGGCATCCAGCCATTTTTGCCTCATCCGTCATTAATCTTCACCATTTGCCACTTATTTCTACAGAATCAAATACTGTTTTCAGGTGAGCTGAGCATCTCAACTTAAGCTCAATTCTGGATACCGAGAGCGGGGAAAGGGGGCAATTATCCTAGGAGTACAGTATCAGGTAATGCATATACCCAATAGGCACAGCCACCTGTAGTCCGCTCTTACCCAGTAAAATAGACTAAACATTAATTTTATTTAATGCTTCTTTTGTGCATGTAATAGAAGAATAAAGTTTCTTGGATGGAAACACATTGAGTCAGCCAAGATTTACTCCCTCTAAAGGAGCCTCAAGATTAGGTACTTAATACAACCTAAGAGACAGAATACTATAGTTTCCAAGCTTGACTTTGCCCATTCAAGGAGAGGAACCATTGCAGGACAGAGAAGGTAGAAGGGACACTTCAAAATTTTTGTGTTTTGCCATTATTCCTCAGGGGACTTCTGTGCATCTGTCTAAGAACCAGACCTGCAAGTCTGGCAGGAGCCAGATTCAGAAACCTTTACTTAAGTAAAACTCACATTGACAGAAATAAAAACAGGATAAAGAGCTGAACCACATTTTGCCTGAAAGAGCAGTACCTCAGGAGTCACGAGCAATAGGATTTCAAATTGCATCAGCCATGTACCTTATCTATTACCATGCAAAGTAGAATAATGCAATACAAGCCAGCAGCTTAGCATAACACCGGGCCCCAAGAAGAAGGCAGGAAATGAATAGGAATACAATTTCCTTAACAATTCACTTACAGGAATTATTCTGCAAGACGATGCCCTTGTCCTGGTGGAAGATGCAGTCCGAGGGTACAGGAAGCTCTGGGCCATTTTGCCACGTCCCCTCACTGCCCATCATCCAACTCAGGTGCTGCCCCTTCCATGAGATGGTGGCAGAACTCCTTACGCTGATCATGCCATACCCAGAAAAAGCCAGGGAAATGGCTGCATGGCCAGCACTAACCTGCCTGCTGAGACCAAAGGTACACTAATGCTGTTCAACCTGCCCGTTAAAGAAATTATTCACCACAATGTTATTTCACAGCTGATGGTAGAAAGCTCCACTCTGCACTGCAGCTGCTCACCTTCTCCCCTTGTTGGAGGGGCTGTGGAGGCCTCGTCTGCACTGCTTGTCAGCTCTCCAGGCAGCATTTGAGGAATGGTGTCTGAAAAGCAGAGTGTGTACTTCGGTGCCTGTCTTGCAGCTCCACCAGTGACATTAATCCACTGCTGTTTGTGTTTTGTTCTGGGAGATATTTAGGATTAAGATAATTTAGGGTTTGTAATGAAAATCAACTTTTTTCTACTGAACCAACCAAAGCAAGTTTCAGGGATTAGAGGCATACTGAAATAATGTGTATTTTATTACTGAACCAGACAGGACTATGCCTTTAGATGTGCTGCTTCAAACCCAGCTGTACATCCTGCTCTCTTTCCTTGCTCCCTCTTTATTCCCCTTGCTCTGACCCTGCCACACATCCATCCAGTGTGGAGAGTTACAGCCATGCTCTTCTCAGCTTGTCAGAGCTGGCTTGCTAATGAAAGACGTTTTAGACAGCTATCAGGCCATTTCTCCAAGTCATACCACAGTGCTTTAACCTCTTCCAACTCCAGTTTGTTCCAGGTAAGCTCAGGAATCAGTGGCCAAATAACCTTCAGCTGTAGATCACCTGCCAAACTGCAGCAGTTCAAACATGACCACAGGCATACCCAGTTCTTAATTTAGAGGCTGCACCCACCAAGAACTCAGATTACATTAGTCAAATAAATGCCAAAAAATGCTTTCTAGGATATTTATGATGGGTTTCCTCAGTGCCAGGACACAGGAGGTACTTCCTTGTATACGCCTGTTTTACAGCCCTCAAATCACACATTTCCTGGAAGACGACAAAGCTCCATCTTAACAGGGGCAGTGCTGGCCTGCAGCCCCTCCCTGCTTTGGCTCCACTTTGTGCATATTGTTTCACCACTATAAACCTTTTTTTTTACTTTGTATGAGCCTAGCAAATCCTTGTCCCCTAGATACTGATCCCCTACAGCTGTAGGCACAAATAGTAAAACAGACAGTGATTAGTAGACCCTATAATGCAAAACTAAATGTCGAATTAGAATTTGATGAGGAAGTGTGAAATAAAACACATTAAACAGAATAAGAAGGTGGGACAAGAAATCAATTTCCAATTAAATTAAGTGGTTACTTTTTTTTTTACTCTCAATGTTAAACACATCAATTACACACGTAATTTACTCCTTTACAGTCTGATCCTGTGTTCAGAGCAAAAACATGCGTTACAGAATATGAATTAGCCCAGCCACCACACAGAAATAAGCGGTGCCCTGTAGGTCTCTCCAGGCTGGCTTTAAGAAGTGCTCCACCAATGCAGGCCAGAGAGAAACTGCATTATATGCAGTTTGGGAGGAGGAAGTGATTTTGAAGCAGCCTGCTACTTCACTAAAAGCAAGAGGTAATCTCAATTGGTGCAGAAGGTATGCAGCTGAACTTGGGAAAAGCTGTGGAGACGTTTGGGATGGAAAGTAAACATACATCCCCAAAAGATCTGCCTCTCTGGATGTGACCAGAGGATGTGAGGGTGGTACAACAAAATGCATCTTTCACTGAGCTTATGTAAGCAGCTAAGCACCTTGAATATAAAAAGAGTAGAAAAAGCCGCTTGTGGATGATTTCAGGACAAGTAGGCACAAGCATGATTTCTCTTTTATTTCATCTTGTTAACAGTGTCTTATACATATGTCTTGAAAATGTGATGCACGTAGGGTTATTTTAAGCTAACAAACACAAAGATGTTTCGTTTGTAGGGAGTGGTGATCCTTGACCCATGTTATTGAGCCATACTTGCAGGGTCTGTAAGTCCATTATGCTTCACCTCTACCTCCAATAGACAGTAAGATGCATCTCCGCTGAGCTGCAGGTGTTTGAACAGTGGTAACTGCAGCCTATGGTCTACAGACAAGAAATCTCTGCAGCACTGAGAGGGAGAGGAGTTTTCTGGTATGAGGTAGGATGATAGGGAGAATGCCTAAATCCCGAGATGTACAAAGAAAAGTGCAACACCTGGTGAGAAATGGCCCTGCAAACCCACCTCCCTGAACTGGCAGAAGTTTATGCCAGAAAAAGTGGGAAAAGAAATCAGAGTAGTCATCATCCTCCTTCATAAGTCGCAGTGAGAGTACGTCTTAAGAAATGAAGATGGAAAGGTGCTATGAAAAGACAAGTGATGCACCTAATACTTCAGCAAAACCTCCTGCTGGTGTGTCTGAAGATGCTGTGGCAGCTTGCTCATGTTTGTCTATGTTCTAAACCTTTTGCACTTCATTCTTAGAGCTAAATGTGGACCATATTATTTTGGGTTGCAAACCACAGACACCCATAAACACTGAAAAGAAGCTAAACAGAGAGAACAATGAGTTCTTTAATGGGTCTAGCCACCTCTCATCTTAAATCCAAGAGTTTAAAGGTAATTCCAGCTGTCTTGGATTGTCCCTTGCTTGTAAAGAGCCTGTAGGTAAACTGTTAATTCAGAACCCCCTAGCTGTGATCATTAACGGATGAAACTTGGTGTTAAACCTTGCTCCAGTCCCTAGAGCACTGGCTCAGCTCTAGGGTACTTTTATTTTGGGTGCTAGTTTGTACCCACATTTATCTTTTTCTGACTGTCTTTTTCAACGGATGAGAGGGGGAAAAAAAGGCTCATAGCGGTTCATTTCTTCATTTTACACTAATTTACCATGTTCCCCTTTCCACAATAGCTGCAATATAACGTTGTTTCAGCAGAGCAATGCTTTGCAAATTTGGCTCAAGGAGACACTGAGCAAACAGCTTTTCAGAGAGCTTCAACTCAGCTGTCAGAAGGGGCAGTTTGGTTTCTGTGCGAGCAATACTCGCATTCCAAACTGCATTAGAGAAAAGCCAGTGGGTTTGTATGCAGTTTTATTATCAGTTCCAGATTAGGAATGTGATGCTAATTTCTTCTTAAAGCCTGTGTTTGCAGTAGAATTTATATTCTAACACAAAAAAGAGGACTGTGATGTTTTTTTCTCGCTAGCTCACTCTTTTCTTCCCCCACCCCGGCTTTACTCCAAGGACCTTTTCTGCTTGTTCGTTACATTCTCAAGATGAAGCACCCGATGGTTACAGCAGTGCTGGTAGTACTGGTGCAGGTTTCTCAGAGTTTCCCTGCCTTGTACCACCGAGGTTGGTGGAGACTGTTAAGGGAAGGAGATAGTTGTGGAAAATGCGATTTGGCACTTTGCTCTGAGCCTAAAGACTGTCCAGCCGGGACTGTATTGGACCGTTGTGGCTGCTGTCCTGAATGTGGCAATGTGGAAGGTCAGATCTGCGACTTGGACCAGGGCAATCATTTTTACGGGCAGTGTGGGGACAACCTCGAGTGCAGGTTGGATGCTGACGAAGCAAGGTTTGGGGAAGTCCCTGAACCCCAGTGTGTGTGCAAGTCTCAAGAGAGCATCTGCGGACCCGAAGGGAAAACCTACGACAACATCTGTCAATTCAACAAGGCTTATGCTACAAAAAGAAATATCAGCATGAAACATAGAGGACCATGTGAATCAGGTAACATGTACAGAGGCACTTTCGAACTGAGAAAAGATCTGATTCTTATTTTTAGATGTATCACTAGATGCTCTAGTCTAACTTTACTGAACTAATACTGCACTTTTGTTATAATTACCATTATTTTGTTGTAATACTACTTTTTGTTAAACATGTGCTTTAGCAGCTGCTACTTAATCTTGTATATTATAAGCCTCTATATTAGGCTAGTGGATTCAAATCACATGGTGACTAATAAGCCATAGATTTACAGACTAGCCCTGCTCTGAATAAGCAGAGTATGAGATATTTTCTACAAAAAATTGTATGTGTAGTTGGGAGTAGGTAAACAGATAGGATAGTCTGGGAGGACTGGACAAATAATTATTATTATATGAAGACTGACTTGATATTAAAGTGCTGATAGCCAGGCAGATCTCATTCATACATACACACACATATATATGTATGTATATATGTATGTATGCATGTGTGTATCCACCTGTGTGCATATATGGTAATCAGTGAAGTAGAAGCAATAGAAGAAGATAGGGCTTAATTAACAGGTCTGTTCTTTTTACAAAAAAAGTCCAAAATAATCAAATTTCAGAACCATCATAAAATCTAGGTAACCCATGAAATGGAAATCCAAAATTAGAACAAAATCAAACTGAAATAATTTCCCTGAAAATATTACAGTGCATGAACAGTTCTCTGCAATGACTGTTAGTGGAAGGATTCTTAGCTGGGTTGTATGGGGGAATCCTGCCTCCTGCTCATATGCTGTTCTCATTCCTCACATTATTACAAGTCTTTACTCCTGGGCACCTTTCACCCAAGTCACATGAATATAAAATGAAAATGAAAAAACAGAACAGGCTTTTGTTTTCTGAATGAGAAATTATTCTTTTTTTAAAGTTAATGAAATATTTTCTTGAACTAAGTATAAGAAGTCACTGGGTCACAAACGGGTCAGTTCTGGGAATCTGAAATTGCATCTCTGGCAAAGGTCCATATATGAGAGTAACTCGGGTACCTTTTACCCATTCCTTGCTAGCAATCTGTTGCCTCCAATTTAGACTGTGCACTGTGCTTTTATATTGAAGAACACTGGATATTGAATACTTAAAAGGAAAGGTGATGAACAGCTAATACCAGACTTCTTTCCACTTTCTCTAGTTGCAAGACAAACATCAATTCAAGAACCCCTTATTTGCCATTAGGGTATTAAGTTGGGAAATGAGGCTTGTCAGTAAAGAGACATTCAGAAAACTCAATACATACCAGTCCACAGTATGATTGAAAGCCTGTTAGCCCTTGGGTAGGTGTTCTTATTTGGGATTAAAATAGGACTACTTCTTGCAGCATAACCCCTTCAGGAAGATTTCAGTTAGAAGTAGCAACTGATGTTAACTTTGCAGCAGAGGTAGCTGTTCAGGCAAACTGGCTTAAAGCAATGGTCTGCTCTGATTAATTAAACAGAACTGGCCATGTACAAAAAGCTTTAATTTGGAAGTACTGTCTTTTTTAATTGCTGGTGTTGCCATCCACCAGGCCTTGCAGTCACTCCTGAGGTGTGGAACACTGCTCACCAAGCAGGAGGAATAAGCTCAGCTGCTCTGCATGCAGGCATCCCCCGCAGCGCTTTCCCACTGCTTCCCTGGGTCCCCAGAAAGGCTGGACCCTCTCTCTAGGAATGCAGAGAAATTCCCTAGGATTGCTCAGCTTACTGAATTGCACAGAAGCCTGGAGGAAAGTTCATAGCCATGTCAGTGCTGTGCAGAGTTTAGTTAAGAAAAATGGGGGCCAGTCTCCTTGGCTTTTGGAGAAGAAAGCGCCCAGCTGGCATATGAGCCCAGCTGCAGCAGAGCACCTGAGCCTGAGGCGGGTGCCGGGTCACTGGAGAGGGGGAGCACAAGCGCCCCTCTTCTCAACCTCCCTGAGCAGCAGCTGACTGTGCTGGGTTTGTAGATTGTTTTAGACCCTGGAAGGAGCCTGGGCCTTTCAGCAAGCAGCAGGGCACAGAGGTGCTACCGCGGGGGCACCATGCCTCGGTCCTCTGTAAGAGTCTACCAGCAAGTCCCCTCTTTGCCATGACAGCTATCTGAAGCAGCAGAATGGGCATGTGAAAGTGCACGGTGGTTTAGACTGGTTTTTCATGGCTGCAACTGATGACAAAAGGAACAGGGAGTCTGGCTCTAAGAGTAGCAGCCTCGCTGTGGCACTCGCTTTCTGCTGGCTGCCATTTGCATGAGAAACAAACACTGAACACTGTGGGGTTCTGGTACCAAGCTATAAATATAACCTTCACTCAACTCAAAGTACTTTGTTTTGTTGTTTCTCCTTCAAAGCATCTGCTGTTTCCTATTGATGCCAAATGGATTAATTGTATACAGCAGCCGATGAATAAATAAATAACAATAAACTCCTTTCATCAGAAGAGTATAGCCTTTTATCTTTCATCTATCACCAGAAAAAGGGGAAGAAAAAGGCCTAACTCCTTAAAGAAGCACTGAAAAAGCCCTTCTTTTCCTGAAAGCTAGTTTTGATCAGTTTATCTAATAATTTACCAAGGTTACTAAGTACATTGATTATATACAGATTCTCCACACTTAATCCATCCCCATTCACATTCAAACCTCTCTTGCTGATGATTTAACGAAGTAACAGAACAGAAGTGATTATCTTTGTATTTCAGAAGTGATTCTCTTTATATTTAGCTGTGCCACATAATTTATTTTAAATGTAAATTTTGGAGTAAAAAACAAATAAACAATCCACAAAATTTTCTGCCATTTTCACCAAATCAGACATAGATTAGCAAAACTTAGTGTGAGTTAAGGGGGAAAAAAATCATATTATCTAATTAATTAGTCTGGAGTGATACTGGGTCAATGTTGATTGTGAAAGGTGAAGCAGTATTTTGAGTTTTCCTGGCTTCTGGTTTATGTCTTCTGTAGCACACAAGTATAATTCCTGACTGGAACTGTAAAAGGAAAGGAACAACTACTGCACATTCACCTCCAGACACTGAGCCACCAGAATGCTTTCTATAGCTATCAAGAAAAAGTTATCTACTCCAGGAATGAAAATGACAGGTTATCATGACAGTAAAGATCTGTTTCTAAAGACACAGATATGCAAAAAAAGTACACACAGATATGCATGGGAGAATTTGGCTGAACACAAAATCTGAAACATGCAAAAATGAAGGTTGTAAATTTCTGTTAAAATGCTACATCATTACTTCAATTTACTTCAGCAAAATGGTGTTGTGAGACAAGTATTATTTTATTTCTGGAGGCACTTCAAGTTTGAGCACATAATGCAAGTATTTATTGTGTGTTCAGGTTCAGAAAAGGCAGTTTGGTTAGATGAAAACTGTGGTTCTTCCTACTTGCTATGAGTTCGATCTCACATGATTCCACTCCTGGTCAGCCCTGATCCAGCAAAGGCTTAACTACCTCTGTAAAAGTACTCAGCTAGCTGGGACTCAGACCGCATCTAGACATTTCCATCTGAGCTATCATCTGGATTCTCCTTACAGTTAACAGAGGAGGGGGTAATTCCAGCACAGAATTTGTCTTGGTGTATAGTAGACAGTGCTAAGCAAATTTATCATATGTGAACAGCTGTAACGTAGATTTGTAATTCAGACCCTTATGTCCTGGAGACTAAAGACATGTTTACATGGCGTGGTGAAGCCAGAGCCCTCAGCCTCGCAGAGCCGAGCCCCGGCTGTGGACAGTCACATAAGCAGGACTCAGTTCTTGGCAATACTTCAGTGTTGTCCATGTATCTGTAGGACACCTGTGTTAGCACCGGAACAAAAGTACTAACAAGTCAACATCTGCCTATTTAAAAAGAAGTTTTTCATGCTGTCTCTGTACAGGAATAATTTAAAGAACTCATGTGAGTCAACATAGACATTTGGTTTCTTTTTTACACTTTAAGCTTAACTACAGTGGATGTATCATTAAAAGGAGTGTGGTTACAGAGTTTTAATATTTCAGTATGTTTTAACATCAGACCCTATGTGATAAATTCACATGTGATATATTCAGCTAATGCTGATTTGAAGACAAGATTTTTGAAACAATATACAGCTTCTGAATGTATAGTTCTCATGAAAGAACAAGCATTTAAGGGTTTAAGTATCCTGGTTTGAAAATCTTACCTTTGACGAGTACCGGGATTATTTAATGAGGCATTCATAAATGGGGAAATTGATACTTTGCTGGATAATTTGTTTGCAATTAATTTTAATCAGTAGGCATTTGATACTTTCTGCACAGATATCAATCCTGAAAAACTGACAAATGTATTAGAAACTTTGCTTGAAAACCTGGAACAGGCCGCTACAATTTCAAATGCTGAAGCACAAATGCTGTACCTACATATTGATTCAAATATTGCAAGTAAAAAGATACTAATTATTCCCTAAGTTTCTACTTCCGAGCATCTGGGATTTGTACAAAAACAAACACAATAATTAAATGCAAGTCTAATGGCCCAGAAAATGCATTCATTTTTAACACTGGTATGGAAATAGAAAGAAAACAGACTTTAGAAGGCAAAACATTTCTTGCTGAGGATAAAAGATCAGGAAAAAAACAGAGATGTCCAAAATAGGAAAGCTGTGATAACAGTAACTATGTTATTTTGCTCTCTGCTGCTAAATATCATCATCTCCTGTTAACATTATGATCTTCCATGCTCACAGAGGGATATCTATTTAAATCATGTACAAATGCATCAGGTGATAGTTTATTTTTTCAATGTCTTCAAATCCCTGGACTGGCTCCCTCTCCTGGTTAACATCAGGGATTTTTTTGGGAAAACGTGGGAGAGGATATTTCAGAAGCAATAAATAAACAATGGAGGGGGATGAGGGTAAGAGAACAATAGGAAACAAGTAAGTATAAATCTAATAATTATAATAAACATAACATAAAACCTTATAAAAATAAATTAATTTCAATCACATTTATTACTTGTCTCATAACAAGAACATCAGGTGAAATTGATAGAGATTGAGGATAAATGTGAATCACATTAATGCTGTTATTCTGTAACTTGCTGCAGTGAGTTCCTTGGCTAACAGAGGGGGACAAGATTTTAGCAAGTTCAAGGCAATGATGTACTCAGAAAACAAATTTTGACAAGCTAGCAATCTTGGTGTTTTAGCTTTTAAGCTAAGCAAAATGTAACAAATTAAGAACTATCACATACAATCAAGTTGCTCTCTCCGATTGTCTGCTACAGAATTTCTTGTACTTTCTTCTGAAGGTGGGCCTTGAGTTTAGTCCACGATGATGGCTCATGAGACACAAATTAAACTTTTAATTTCAGCTTAAGTTTCACAATCATGTGCAAGGGAAGGACAGACGGGTCCTTCGAAATAAGTAGTTTTAAAAAGCCTGTTCACCCTTTAATTAGACACAAGGTGTTCTGAGCTTTAAAAGCTGCTTGGAATCATGTGGCTCTTTATAATGTGTGAGATGGCAAAAGGCAAACTAGTTTTATCATGTAAAATAGGAACTAATGTTATATGCTTTTGTGTTTGTGTGTCTGTTGCTCACTCTCTTCTAAAGCACCGTTATGTTGGTTCTTTGCAGCTCCTGTTATTTCTACGCCACCTCAGGATGCCCAGAATTTCACAGGCAATGATGTCATTTTTGGCTGTGAGGTGTCAGCCTATCCTATGCCACACCTTGAATGGAAAAAAAAAGGGAATAAAATGTTTCTGCCAGGAGATGACGCCCACATCTCAGTACAGGTAAAACTTGAGTTTTCCACTTCATATGGTTTGGGGTGAGGGGCAGGGGGATTAATCAGAGAATTCCTCCTACAGGATACAATACTGTTGCAATAAATAGATTCCCTACAGGGGCCCTTTAACTACATAAAGAATTCTGATTTCAGTCAGTGCAAAGATCATTACTTTGGCAGTCCAAACAGAAGTAACGGGGGGTACCATCCAGCCCACTTCAGGGAAAGAAAAGACGGAATATTCTCCTTATGTAGGTATGATAGGATAAGAGGAAATGGCCTCAAGTTGCACCAGGGGAGGTTTAGATTGGGCATTAGGAAAATTTCTTCACCAAAAGGGTTCTCAAGCATTGGACCAGGCTGCTCATGGAAGTGGTTGAGTCACCATCCCTGGAGGTATTTAAAAGACATGTAGACCTGGTGCTTAGGGACATGGTTTAGTGGTGGACTTGGCAGTGCTGGGTTAACGGTTGGACCTGATGATCTTAAAGGTCTTTTCCAACCTAAACGATTCTATGATACTAGAAAAACTGAATTAACATATAAATGGAACCGTTTAGGCTACTTTCTAAAGGAAGGGGCATTCTGGGAAGGATCGCTGTTGGCAACTATTTTTCTACTCTCATAGTTCTGGCAGGTATCTAAACTTCTCCTTTGCAAGACGCTGTTCCTGGATACCTGCCATTTGGGTTCAGTCCCTGAGGTGTTCAGAAGAAAAGCAAAGAAACTTGCTCATTTTATGGAGGACACTGTGTTTTAATCCAGGGAGGGGAAATAGTAGAGTGGCATCAGTACAGGCTTCAAGCAAATCTAGAAACTGCCTGAAAGTTTGATATAAAATTAAATAAATAAAAATGCTAATTTTTAAATAGAAATAACATTCTGGGGAGATTTGCTAACAAAGCCAGACGTACAGGCAGACTGCAGTAAGGCTGAAGCCTGCATCCGCATGCCTTCTCCAATGGACCAAGAATATGAACAGAGACTATGCAGAGAAATGCATGGCAAATCTAGCTTTCTGGAAACACAACCAAAAAATTGAAGATCCAGTGGACACAGGGCATAACCTGAACAAAAAAAAGTGGACAGAAAAAGCACAGGAAAAGCTAATTAAGGTACAAAAGTACTGAAGTACTAAGAGTCTAAGTTATTTAGAAATGTTTCCAGAGACAGCATAAACACAACTGGGATTAGTGGACTTAAGTCACTCAGAAAAAAATGGTGCGAGAAGCCACATCCAAACATTGGTCACCTCAGAGGCTAAACTGAACCCTGTTAACCTGTCTCATAATAGAGTCAGCATGAGAACATCTCTGATCACATTTGTTAATGGTTTTGTGTTATTTGTTTGGAAAAGAAAGCCTTTAAGAGGCTTTAGCCTGAACAAGTTGAAACTGACTGTCAGGCAGTGTGGAAGCCCATGGTATCTCATGCCAAGCCATTAAAACCTGGATGCTGAGCGCTGGCTTGGCTTGGCTTGGCTTGGCCAGGCCTCTTGGCCCTGAACTCACCCAGACCCACCTGCCACTCTCATCCTGAAGAAATTTATGAGCTTGAGAACAGGTGGCAATGCTTCAAAGCAGCAGCAAGAAGTGGTGCTGGGACAAGAGACAGGAGGAGTGCTGGGAAGCAGAAGCATCAAAAGGACCAGGAATCGGAGCACTGTGAAGGGCAGTGAGGTTTGCAGAGCAGGCAAAGCATGAACTCGGAGGCATGGAGACAATACGGTGTTAAAATATAAGGCAGTAGAATCAAAGAGAATCCAAGCATGATGGCAATAAACAAAAAGCAAAGACTGGAATGATGTTTAATCTAGCCACAACTATTTTGAGAAATATCATGGTGTTGCCTAGCTACTTAATTTCAACTATTTCTTTCTCTTCTCAAAGGCGAGAGGTGGGCCTCAGAAGTATAGTGTGACAGGCTGGCTGCAGATTCAAGGCCTCAAAAAATCAGATGAAGGCGTTTACATCTGCCACACCAAAAATAAGCATGGTGCAACATATGCCTCTGCAAGATTGAAAGTCATTGATGGTATATTTTTTTTTATTTGGATGTGTAGAATATAAAAATGCATACAGGGAGGCTGCAAAGGGTGGGTTTGTCAGAATGCAAAAGAAGGACATGAGAAAATACCTAAAGATGTCCATATTTTAACTTTTCTGTGTGCTTTTCTTTTACTTTATCTCCTAACAGGATATTCAGCCAGAAATGCTTATGAATTCTGG
Source organism: Anhinga rufa (assembly GCA_013400875.1). NCBI lineage: Eukaryota > Metazoa > Chordata > Aves > Suliformes > Anhingidae > Anhinga > Anhinga rufa. The sequence continues at coordinate 8,782 of VZTV01084067.1, read as the reverse complement.
AAAAAAAAATACTTATATGTTAATATTGTAATATTTTGGTGCAAATTATACCAGCTTCCAGAAAACAGAAAGCTGTGGATTATAGCCGCACAGCCAAGACACATGTTATTCCACCAGCCTTATACTACAGAAGTCCTTTGATGTTAGTAGGAGCTCTGCACCCAGAACAACAGATGCTGTACCAGAGGGACTCTTTGAACCATGGCAGTTCTGCTTAGATGTTTGTTTTTCAAAAAGTTAGGAAGGAAACAGTTGTTGCTCCTTAATGACAGTGTTTAGAAAGATCTAAGGAATAGCTTTACTATTGTTTTGCATTGGGCCCAGTCCTGCAGAATAACATCCTTCTTCCTCCAGGGAGAACTGGGTTTCCTGGCAAATGCAGGATGAAGATGCATTGTCTTGTATTTGCCTCCTGGTCTAGGGGAGTCTGCCACTGGTCTAGTTTGTCGCTGACCTTGTTTCAGCAAATTCTTTTCAAAGCTTTATTGGCTCTGGTCATATTTTCAGGTGCATAGGATCTGCAAAGGACTGAACTCATAGTTTACTCACATTGGGAATTAATGTATTTTCAACATCTTAAAATGTGAATGATATAGAAATTTGCTCATATATCATGAGCTTTGATGGTATGAGGTGAAGTCATTGGATAAAACTCTCTCCTTTTAATAGATGACTTAAGAAGGATTCAGAAAACACTGAGCTTGCCGTACAGATCCAAAGCCATACTTTCCTCTTTGTTCCTATTCACAACTAATTTAACCTGGATTCAATTATGTCTTGCAGGCTCATCTCCTGCATTTACTGCTGGCAGTAGAAGTGCAAGCTACAGCATTGAATATGGGGACTATTATGACCATTCTGATGATGAAGATGAGGAAGAATATGAATCCGGGGACTATGAAAATTGAAACAACTCCGAATAATAATTTTTATACATCTGTTGTCCAATACCTTTCACACTCTGTTGCACTTACTAGTAGTCTCTGCGCTATAAATGGCTCCTCTGATAACACACATATTCACTTGTGTATCCGCCTTCTTGAAATTCAACTTTGGCTGAAGTGTATCATGCTACTTACCAGAAATAAGAACAGTTGTAAATCCAGACATTTAGACTGTCAAATAAAATTCTGAAACATGCAACTGTCTAATAAAAATACTGAAAAGATCAAATTTTAGATTAATTTTTAAAATTTAAATCATGCTATAATTTCTTTCAAACATTCTAATTTGTCTAGCAAAAATGTCCATAGTTAAGCAAAATTTTTACCTTGTATCAATTTCCTTTTTTCTATAACGTACTAAGAAATTCCAAGAGATTGTTCACATGGCAACAACCCTAAGTATGAAGGTTGCAAAACAGTCTTTAATCTCCTTAGTTCACATTTTCTCATGAATTTCAGCAAGATTTTCCTCCTGATTTGAAATTTTCCATGGTTAGTCTCATCAAGGGCAAATTATCTGTCTTTTGGGGGGTTATTTTATGTACTTTTAATAGATAACATGAAGCAATCACTGTCTATAGCAAGTAAGTGCTGGTTTACTAGCAATACTCAAAAATACCCAGAAAAGATTTCTCGTGCATTCGAACAGATGAGCACACCTTTTGCCTTCTTTTTGTAGCAGTTCTTGCAGTACTCCTAACGGTGTCGGCTTCTTCCCACCAGCCTAGGCAACGCTTCAAGATTTGGGATCATTGTTTTTACTCTGAACAGCATTATGTTTGGCAAGCATTTCTGCAGTTTAAAGAAGGTGGCTGTTCTGTAGCTCAGTACCTGCCCTTCAAACACACAGAGGTCTGCACAGCAGAGCCAGTGTTTGTCCTTTGTCTTGGACTGTCCAAGACTTGCTCCTATATCTGACCCATCTATGCAATGTCCAACTAAAGTGCATTCAGCATTGCCACACTTCTGGAAATGGCAGACAGAAAAGCAGGCGTTGTTTTCTTTCTGAAAGCCACCAGAAGACATGCACATTTTTCAAATTGTCTCAACCACCTCTTGATCAGCATGAACCAGCCAGCAAATGAAATGCAATTCAAAAACGCAAGACTTCAAAATGTGATCACCCTGAAAAATTTCTCCAATTGCTTTTGTTAACTAATTACATGAAGGCTGGCTCTGAATTAATGGGTGATGGAAGATACTAAACTATGAAAACCACTTTGGGGAGGCAGTTATTCCTACTGGTTCCCATTGGCTGAGGACAGATGAATAGCAGTAAATTACTGAACGGCATTAATGACTAAGGAAACAAAAGTTCAGGCATCTGCATGTAAAGCCTCTGTATTTTCAGTCTTCTTTATCCAATGCACAAAACCATGTAGTGATTACTGCACACACTGAGGTAACTCGAAGTTAAATTTATGGTATTAAGGAAGCTTTAACGGCAATCCTACTGCATGCATACACATACTGTGCAGATTTTTTAATGTATATACAGTGCGTCACAAGTTCCTCCTTTAATGTGCTGTTCTGTGCTTTTTTGCCATTAGGCAGATTTTTCCTTTAAATTTGAATTAAATTAAGAGATTGCCTATAGACTGTGTTTGCCCTTAGGTATTATTGATCTTGGGCCAGGCAGCAAACAAGCAAAGAATAATTTATTTTGTTTCAGACTTCCTGGAGTATTGTCAACTTATGAGTAGAAAGCATGTTTTTGTGTCATTGAAAAGATTAATTAGTTTTAATTAGGCTTCATATTTAACTACTGATTTTGTTGTTATGGGCTCTTCCTGGTCTTCTAAGTGATATGTCTAATAACTTTTTGCTTATCCACTATATAGTAACTTGAACATAAAAATGTCTGGTACAAATCACTGGGTTTTTTTAAGTGGGTATTTTTTATGGAATTATTTAATCTGCAGACATATATTCAAGATCAATTGTGATCTGTATGGCAAATGCATGAATTAGGTTACTAAACCAGTCACTAAATTGTGGCAATTTAGTGGCACAGACTAGGATGTGGCACAGAAAATAATCTTGAAATCATTAGCCATAGAAATAAATTAGAATTCTTCAGGGCCTTTTGCTCTTGTTAATGTAAAATGAAAAACAGAAAGAAAAGAATGTTTGAATATGAAAATGTGTTGCAGAACTGTGTCAAATACCAGTCTGCAAGTGTTTGGCCTGATGGACTATGTCTATGTAAAAAAAAAAACCTAACCTTCCCAGAGCAACGTGTTCTAAATTAAATATACTGCATTTGTATCTGTATTTTTAATATATTTAATAATTTGTTGTAAATTATCAGCCATTACTTTCACTAAGAAAACTGCATTTTAGGAAAAATCCCAATGTTATGCAAAAAAAAGAAGGAACACTGATACCCTGAACATTTGCCAGTTCTTTTTTGGGGGGGGACAGAAATGGCTGGTTTTGTTTATATGCTGTAATCAAGTTTCTTAAAATTAAATAAAAAAAAAGCGTGGAGAAGATTCAGCCCTCTCTAAGCAGCGTGGCACATGAATGGATCTCATTGTGAATGCATTGCCTGTAGCAACAGATCTATTCACATAATCCAAATTCAGGAAGTTGGTTTTATTCCACCTAGAAGAAAACGAGACAGACTTGAGCTGGAAACTGTCTATTAATACTGCAGGGAGGTATCGGTACTGTATCGTGTGAGGCAGACCTAAAACCCCTGCTTAATTCAGCTTCCACCGAACACAGCAAGAAGTTCGTGTTATCTTCCATGGAAGCAAGTCTGAATTTCATGGCACAACTTCCCTCCTGTCAATGCCTGCAACACAGGGATATTCACTGTGTCATTTCCCCCTCCCATGTAAAGATAAAGGAACTGTATAAAAGTTCCTAAATAAATTAGTTAATGCAGCTTTGTCCTTTGGGCTAAGACTCTGACATAGTCTGGGGTAGTTTTACAATCTAACATTCTTACCTGCTGTGTTAAATCTCAGAAGTTTTGTCAGGTATTAGTCTAGGAATCCATTAATTCTTTAGCTAGACCATTTTTTTTCCCCTTAAAATAATGAGACTATAGTTGACAGAAATCGGATATAGAAATGCAATTGGCTGTGTCTCAGAGATTAAAATGATTCAACTGATGATTAAATAAGGTACAAATAGTCACATGGCTGCACTGTGCAGCTGAGCACACAGCTGAGCAAGTGTTCCCTGCCTACCTTGTTGTACAAGCTTTGTGCTCTCAACTTCTGTCCGTGCTCATCTGGCGACAGGGAAAGGAGACCCAGGCCAGAGGGGAGCGTGTGTTTCTGGCTAAGAAGAAACAGACTTGCTCCAGACAAGCTGGAAAACGGCTCGTTGCTGCAGAAGCCACAAGCTCTCGCTCACACTTAGCTATATGCAGTCCATAGATCACGCTCAGCTCTTGAACTATTTAACTTATTAACCTCATTTCTGCATGTCGTGGCATAGCTTAGCGGCACAGCCTAGGAAATGGCCAGTCACCTGGAGCAGGGTTCATAGTCAATTGCTAGAGCTGATGCTCTGCTCACGGGGTCAAGGTCTTTGAAGGATATGCACAAGCTTCCTCTTACCTTTTTGACTTGTATTGGCAAGCTGCTTCTGGCCCTTTGGACAGTTTGCAATTGTATTGCATCAGAAAGTCTCCCAAATTTTCTGCATTGTAATTCACAGCTGACTTTTCTCACCCCCAAGCCACCATTTAATTCCCTACTCCTCAGTCCTGGGAATTCCTCTGTTTTGATCTGTCCCTCTGCTCTCCTAAATCCTTTCTGTTCAGTGATGGTATCATCATTCAACTGTGATAGTTCATGTACAAAATACTATTCCTGCCCCAATTAGATTGTCATAACTGTTTCTCGACCCCGCTGCTAGAAGGCGAATCCAGCTAGGAATATACCCAATTCATTTTTTTCATTCCAGATCTATGGCAGCTTCCGTTTCCAGAGGAATTCTACCAGTTTGGGCCTCTTCTCTGGGGCTACCAGGCTCCACATGGGAATTTTTGCAACAGGAGCGATGGAGCAGCAGGGAAACATGAATAATTTTACACAAACTGCTTGGGCCCTGTATCATATGTTAACCAGAATAAAAATGAAATGGACTTTTGATCACCGTGGTGTTCAGAGCAGGGGAGGTCAAGGCAAAAATTCGTCCTACTGTGTTGAAACATCAAACAGCAGTGTGCCCATAAACGCTGTCAGCTGGCTATAGCAGCAGTCCTCGCTGCCTCCCCTCCATTACTCTTTTATCTATTGTTACTTAATCCTCCTTCCTTGCCATGCCACTGCCTCCTGAAGTGTCTTGTGAAGCCCAAACTAATACACGTTGCTGAGTTTCACCTGCGGCTCTGCTTGGCTCCATGCTGTACAGTACCACTGCATACTGCTCACCTTTAGCAGGACAAGGAATACAGAGATGCTTCTCTTGCTTTGGCCTTTCTCAGGTTTCTTCATTAGTGACAAAAGCTTGTTGCTCTCAGAATGCATGCGGTGCAAAGTTGTGCATGCACAGTCTGTGACAGGTTCTGTAACCCACGCCATACAACCTCACCGATTTCTGCCCAGGACAGCAGCTCACATACCTACAGCGTCACCTTTTAGGAAAATGACGACTCTCGATCTGGTAGCAGGGAATGACCATCCGTGGGTGTGAGTTCCAGCACAGGACTGCCAGCGTTGCTTATTTCTGTTCTGAATTTGTTCAGTTTATAGTAGTTAGAATCAGTTATACCTCCTCCTCTAAGTTAAGAAGCTGGCTGCATTAAAACAGATTTTTCCCATGCAGACACTTGCAGACATTGTTCAAGTCATTTTATATCCTTAACTTGGATAATCTCTGTATTGACTTTCTGTCTCTGATTCACATGGTGTGTTGTCCTCACCAACCCTGAATTATGCCTTTAATTCTAGAAAGACAATGTCCTGGAACACTCTGTCTTGCAGTACTTGAACTCAGGAAGTAAAATATCTGTCTATATTAATTTAAGTGTTTGCTGTCGCAGACTCTGCCTGTTATCTGCACCAGTTGGCAAAAATGGGATTCATCTCATGCAGCTGGAAACTGAGACAACTCTGTTCTCTAGATTTAATTTCTTCGATCCTTTATAGGCACCTGTAGAGTGGGATTCCCCCCTTTCTGAGCAATCCGTCCCTTTGGACGCAGCTGCTATCACCGGAGCGACATCTCTTCGGTCTTCTGGACTGAAGCGGCATTCTTTTTCCACTCTCAGCAACTTTCAGCACTTTCCAAAGCAGAATGAAACTCCTGGCTGCTGCCCTGGTCCGAAAACCGCCTCGGCACCACAGGCTTTGGTTTGGGTCTTTCAAGAAGCACAGATAGAGCAGCATCAAGACAGCTTGGCCCCTGCTTGTTTACTATTTTTTTATAAATGTAGGAAACTGATGCTACATTGAATTACGTCCGTGCAACTTGAGAATTGCTGGCTGAAAATGGGAACATTCCTATGATCTCTCATGGACTGTGTGACCTGAAGCTCCCACGTTCGCTGAGGAGAGCTTTGCTTTCACTGGTGCTGTCACAATCTGAGAGGAAGTTCTTTGGAAACTGTGCCTTATCCTGCGGTGTGCAAAGCCAAATATAAATTTACAGCAGCACCGACCAAAACGCGGTAACTACTGAGAATCATGGCCTTTTCGGTGAGGGAGGATTCCCCTGCTCGGCTGCCGGCACCAGGCGAGGACGGAGAGCCGGCGCACGCCACGGCCGGGGGCTGCACCGGCAAAATGGCGCCCCTTCCCCCGCCCCGGCGGGGCCCG